>NQVE01000156.1:1800000-2107500 GCA_003260385.1 Cuscuta australis
CTTGAGGCCTGGAGTCACCGGCGATTGCAGCTCGGAGATCTGGGAACTGGGGTTGCGTAACTTGCGGTTCGTGAACGGAAGGTCAGGCCAATTGAAATTGGAGATTTGGAGTTGGAATCATGGAGATGTGGAAATTTTTTGGGGAAAAGGAAGATAGAATAGGCAGAGGAATTAAGGAATTAGGTGGAGTGGTGTACCGATTAAAACTTGGAACACGGAAGTAAAGAACGGAAAATAGGGAAATTAATGGTCTAGGTCGGTCTTTTAGGTCTGGACCGAATGATATTCGGGTTCAGACTGGACCGGACCGAAACCCAAAATTGTAAAATAGGTGGATCGAAGACTGACCCGAAATCCAGTTGGTCCAGGTTCGGTCTGGACTGATCAGTTCGGTTTGGTCGGTTTTTTCGGTCTGGACCTAAGCATGAACAGCCCTACTTCTGAGTGCAGACTTTGATCAACTTCAATTTGCATTTATCAACTTCAATTTGCATTTACAATTATTTTTCCTTCCGTGTCCACAAATGAATTTTTCCTTCCGTTCACAAATAAATTTTTCGCTCACTATTTACAGTGTTAAATTTTATTCACTTTGTTGATCTATTTTTATTACCCATTGATAAAATAATATAGTCATGTTACTTCTAGTTTTGTAGATCTTTTAATATAGTTTTTAATACATAATTTTTATTTTAAAATTTCACACCATTTTTCATGTAAAATAATTTAAAAATAACTTCAGTCAAACATCATAACGCGTAACGGAAAATTAATAACACATAACGGAGGGGTACTACTCCGTATTACTTTTATATAATTTATGGTCAAAATTTAATAATTATGACTACAAAAAATCAAAATTGGACAAAAACTTTGAAATAGAGTTGATATTTTTTAAAAATTATCTTAGAAATATGAATTGACCAAAAGGCTCAAACGTATAATGATGATGTGCTTCCTAAAAGATGACAAAAAATGTCAAGTAACAAATTGTTAATGACCTTTGATGTTTCGATTTAATAAAATAACATTGCTTAATGTTTTGATTCTAGAATAGTACTAAACAGTTGTGCAATTTAGTGCTAAATGGTACTGAAACATATTTTTTTCATTGTAGGATCTAAAAGTTTTCTTTCTTAAATAGTATTTTGAACAATGTCCACTGTGCAAGAATAATGTCCATCTCACAATGATTATCATTGCTAGGGGTGAGCAAGTACCGAACCGATACCGAAATTTCCCGAAAAAACCGAGAATACCGAACCGAAAAATACCAAACCGAAAAAGTACCGAGAAGAAACCGAACCGTACCGAACCGAATGGTTGGTACGGTATTTGGGAACGGTACGAGGTGATGTACCATACCGAAAATCCCGAACCGAACATATATACTAAAATATTATAAAAAATAATACCCCGGAGTAATATTTTTCATATTCCTTCACTAAATAATACGGAGTAATTTTTTAAACAAATTGGTTCAAGTTTTATCATGTGTAAGTTATACTTTTATTTGAGTTTTAGTTTTTGTATATAAACATAAAAGTATTCACAAAGATTCGAAAACCCTTTGTTGTCATTCATTTTTTTAGTTTGTGAAATATAAACTATGTTTTGATATGCATCCCTTGCATTTAAATATTCATTTTTTTAATTTTTCACGTTTTTTATTTAAATTCACTTTTAATTTTCAAAAATAAAGGGGCATTGTTAAACTTTAAGGTGTAAAGTAGGTATGTATATTCATCCCAATTTGTACCGAAACCGATACCGAACCATCCCGAACCATACCGAACCGATATGTCGGGATTGGGATCGGTACGGTGTAAAATCTCATACCGAACCGAAATATTTGGTACGGTATCGGTACAGGCTAAATACCGTACCATACCGTACCATGCTCACCCCTAATCACTGCAAATGAAAAAATATGACGAAAACTAATCATCTATATTAAGTGCTCCTCTTTTATATAAACCGGCAGGCCACTAGTATTAAGGAATTCTTTTGAGCGAGACAAAGTAAGAAAAACCATTAAATGAGAAAAACATGTGTACAACTCTATGTTCTCCTTTATGTGTGTTTTGAAATAAATGCATATTTACATCCATTTTTTGGGGTGAGAGAATGCCCATTTTGTAAACGAAATTTGTATAGTTTTCAAATCCCTTTTCACTAAAATGAAGTACACAAAATTTGGGCACCCACACACGAAGTGTGTGCTATGCTAGTGTGTATGTACATTTATATACACACGAAGTGTGTACTAGTAATTGTAATGGGTATATACGAAAGTCTAGATGTACAGTGCGTAGTATAATGCAATTTGGCAGCTTGAAAGCAACACTTTTTGATGAAACAACACAAATCACAATAGTAAGAAAAGATAACTTACAAAATCACCCAACTTCCCCGCATTCAATAGACTACATATCACATACAATTTCCAAATAACTTGTTTATGTTGCATTTTCTCATGACGTGTCTTCCCTAAAGAATAATGCACAAATTGTTTCGACTTTATTTTCATTAGTGATAAAATGCATGGACGAGAGACGGAAAGAGAGTACAAATTTTAGTGTTTTAATCAGAGGGTGATAGAATCTGCTTCTTAAAAAAGAGCGTCTCCAGCAAAGTCCACCTCATCAGAACTTCCTTCACTGGTATAACTCCACTCAGTTGAACTCGATAATCCGAGTGCATCACTTGAATAATTGCTTGAATTACTAAAACTGCTCTCACTGCTGCTATTCTTAAGCTCACTACAAGCATAGAAGAATTGAATTAATTTCTATGCATCTGAGATTGAACAGATAGGATAGTTTTGATTAAATGGGCTGTTGAGATGTGTGTGTGTGTGTGTAAGATCTAAGGGGCCTTATTAAGTGTTCTCAACTTTAAAGTGTGGTTATGATGAGCAGGATTCTCATAAGAACCCTTCCCCATGTATATGATGCCTTTTTTAACCAGTTCTTTCGGTTTAAAAATAAAAAAAATTCAAATAGAAAAAAGAACCAACCATTCATGTGGAAACTCAGCCAACAGGCACAAGCCAGGTCTTGCCTCCATCAATTGCTGAAATGGAATAAAACTGCAGAGTACCACACAAAAAAATGTATCAATAAAATGATTCAAATCGAAGATAATAATTTCTACTCCCTCTCGCGTAGCTATTGTTATTTTCTAAAAGTATACATACTACAAGGATCATGCACGATACAAAGTAACTCATACTCCATATTCAAAAGAAAAATGGTAAAACACATTTTTGTCCCAAAATGAGTTCATCATTCAAATTTAAACAGCAACAACAACATTACCCCAAAGGGTCCTGCCCATTGTGGGGTAAGGGGGATCGGATGTACGCAGCGTGACCCCTATGCTAAAACATAGAGCGGCTGTTTCTAGATGACCCATGATCAGCGTCAAAAGTTGCATTGACTAACAGTTACTCTACTATCAAAAGAATCACAGATAGTTTAAGAGCCACTTTGCTTTATTCCATCTTACTCCAAAGCCAAATAATAGTGAATATGTTTCGTATTCTTGAAACAAAAAATAACTTGAGACTAAAGATGATCTAAAACCACATGTATATTAGGGCAGAAAGAGAATACAAGAGTAACCTTTGGCTGCAGCTTCTTTCGTACCAATCAACTTCTGACGCCAGACCTTCCCGATTAGATATGTCCTGTTAACACAAAATGACAACCTTCAAGGTAACAACGAGAGTAGCTGATCAGGGAAATGACAATTGGATTACAAAATGCAAGAGAGGGGTTGGTGCTAAATTTAGTTGTGCGCGAGTTTAACTCAGAATATCAAAATGTGTTGGGTTTGTTGTTGTTGGTGATTAAATATGATTTATTGTTGTTGTTGACCAAATATCATAAATAAAATGATTGAGTTTGACCTTTGAACCAATGTTCCATCCCCCCATTCCCCCCCCCCCCCCCAAAAAAAACACACATTTTGTCATTCCCATTTTCTCTATATTTTCCTTCCCATTTCTTTCTGTAGCTTTTTCCTAGTTGCAAGTGGCCCCTTGAACTTACAATGTGTTTCAGATGCTTGAAATCCCCTGCAATAACAGTTGAGAAGAACCTCGCTATTTCCACCTATATTAGGAGACAAGAAAGACATGCTTTTATCATCTGTCTTTACATTGGCTGAAGAGTTGAAAAGTAAGTGGCAATTTATAACTCTTACTTCTTTCAAATGCATGCAGTCTCTCAAAATTAAGACCTCAAGTACATTCCTGCTTGCATCACCACCAAGGTTTCTGTGGAGGTCCATAATCATAAGAACACATGTGAAAGCAATTTTATACTTGTGTCTTGTAATTACGAAAACAACTAGAAAAAGGTAAGTCTAGAAAAGCATACTTAAGAAATGAGCCAGTGACAGAATAGGATGTTGAAAAGTCAACATACTTAAGCTTATGAAATCCCTGGAAACATAGGTACAGTAATAAAACACTTGGTGAGACACTACACTATGCCCATCAATAGAAAGATGTACGGAGTATGCTGCTATAATTTAAATTACAACAGGTTCTAGCACACAAAAAATCTGGCGAAGTTTGCCAGATAGACCAGATACAAAATTTAAACAGGCCAATAAAAAATTAAAATGAAAAAAATAATAAAAAAAATTATTTACGAGAAACCAAGCACCACCTTAAAAAGTACACGAACTTTGGAGTCATGCAATTTGTACCCTCTAAGTGCCAATGAAGATATATTGGGACAATTACTCACCAAGTCACTGCAAGATTGCAATTTAAAACTGCAATCTCTACCTGAAAAACACAAGAGAATAAGTGAATAAGAATTCTTCTCTAAGGTATATTGCTCATCTCAATCAGAAACCAATGCACCTGCTTTTGAAGATTCAAAGAATAGTCGTTCAATCAGAGGACATGATTTGCTTATTGATCCAATAGTTTGGCTTAAGTCGACATTACTACACAACAGAAAAATAAATTTTCAGTTATATACACAGATCTGATACTCGTATTTAACAGACAAGGAAAAAGAAAATAAAATAGAAACGGGTAGCAAAGCACTTCACTTGTGCTCTTCGTATTATGCAAATAGAAGTCAAAACTTGTAATCAATAAGCTAAAGTGTTCGACCACAAACGTACTAGTAACCCTCTCAAACAAATATTCTACACACTCCCTCCTCCTTCGAAAGATTGCACCTAGAGGATTATTACGGTTTTTAAGAATAAAAATCATAGGGGATACTGACTCATGTAAAAGAGAAAATGAAGAGTTTCTCATTTTCCTTTTTGGTTTATTTAAAAAAATCTTCTCGTTTCTTCTTAAGGAAAGATTTGTGTGGTTGATATTGCTTCTCTCATTTACAAATTCAACCAATGTCAAACAAATTCCCTTTTCATAATAAGGCGTGTCAAGTCAGAATGAGAGGAACATACATTTGACAGATGGAGTATTTCAAAAAAAAAATGACAAGTCGAACATGTAACAACAAATCCAGTAAAATCCCATACAAAGTTGGGAAATGAATCAGGTAATCAATTAAAAACTTCCTTTAAAGGGTAATGGAGCAACTTTTAATAATGGGAGAGAGTGATAAAGACATGTGCACAGTGCACTCACACAGTTAACTTTGAATACCAAGTTCATTTGATAGAAACATCCTAATGAGCTTTGACACCATGATGACAAAGAAACACTTAACTAATTGCAGTATCCTAATATTGCATTCTAAAACCTCCTTATGGCATAGGAGCTGCCAGACTTATCCAATTCGCTGGGGCCACACTCTTTCCCAATATATAATTTAAAAATAATAATCTATAGTTGCAAAGAAATAATTTTTAAGAAATTGGCATGGATACTCACAGCCCAACTACTTCAAGATCACGCAAAGATGAACAAACCGATAATGCCGCATTAAGTGATGAATCATCCAGACGTTCAATATTGCATAGGTGCAACCTTCTTAGAGAAGACCTTAAAATTTTGAAGGAAATGATAAGGTATAGAAAAACATGATTAGCATCAGAACATGTACACTAGAAGGTCAAGTGTTCGGATACTGATCAATAAGCAATTGCATATAAAAACCATACCAAATCAACAATTTATTTCACTAGTACTAAAAAATACCCTATCGTGCCATCATTGGAACTCAAGGGGGCCAAGCATGATCTTGTAAGAGTAGATGCCTCTTTTCCCAGTCTCGGAAAAAACAGCGGTTGGGCTGATCGGGATGCAGCAGTCATGGGGCTAGGTACAATTCCAAGCTTGAGAGACCTGTATTTGTTCATTTAATTAATCACATGGTACTTGTTAGAATTGAATGGATATTTCTATATAGCCACAAATTGATGGAAAATATTTCGATCTTTTACCATACACTCCTTATTACTCCCTTCGTCCAAAAATTTATTTCCCGGTTTGACTTGGCACGGAGATTAAGAAAAGTTAAAAGTGCAAAGACTTTCCATGTTTGCCCATAATGTAATGGAATAAAGTGAATAGTGTATATAAAAATGGGGGTATAATGTCACTTTCATTAAAATTGTGTTGCCAAAATAGAAAACGAGAAAGAATTTTTTAGACAATCCAAAAAGGAAAGTGAAAAAAAAATTAATGGACGGAGGGAGTATAAATCCAAGTGAAGATAAATTTATGTAATAGGTGTCAAGAAATTAATTCAACCAAAAGCTCAAGATTGTGATTATGGCCCAAGAATGGTTTTTATATACTCTAATGCGCCCCCTCACGTGCAGGCGTGACTTCTTTAAGCCTTGCACGTGAAACCTTAATTTTTAAATTTGGGTGGCGGAGAGTTTTGAAATCATGACCTCTTGGTCAGCAAAGCTCCGATACCATGTCAAGAAACTGTAGCCCAAAAATTGTTTTTATATACTCTAACAATAGAGTGCTTTGTAACTTTCCCAGCAATTAAATACGAATACAACACATCTAGCATTTTGTTGTACCATTTTAAAGTCAATTGACTAGGAAATTCTGAAATTATGGAATTATAAATAGAAACCAGCCAAGCATTTTAAATGTTGCTAGTAAAGCAATGAAGGATCCAGCCCGGAATTCTGAATGTTCTTTTTTCTTCATAAGCATGGTTGGTTACTTGATTTCTAGTGCTGTGAAGGCTTAAAAGATCAAAGTGGCAAAGTCATATACTAGCTAGGACTCCTAGGACACTTCTGCCACCAATTCATCCCAGTGGACCTATATCATTCTGATCATGAATTATAATGTTTGTTAGTGTGAGCATTCAGTAGTAGTTTATGTACATGTCAAACTTGAAAAGAGCTATGCATCTTACCGGAATGCTTTTCCAGCACGCTGAATCATGGTTGCCACAATAAGGTTATTGACCCTAGGAACCGGGGTGACCAAGTCAATATCGGCATAGCACGCCGGATCTGCTGCACACTTGTGAAAGAAAGAGCATGTAGCTGATGCATAGCACACACTCCTTGTACCAAGCAGAGAAAATATCTGCACATCAGCAGGCACCATTCAAAATATGAGATTCCCCACAAGCTCATACACCATATTTCAGTATTTCACATGAATAAAGAACGAGTCGCAATCAAAATTCATAGTAATTTAAAAACATATACTAGCCCGTGGCACAGAATACCGCAAGGAAACAGTCCCATATATAAATACCTTGATCGTGATGTCAGATGAAAGAGGCCAAACGGATGCGTTGTGGCTGGCGGCGAGCCCCCTGGAAGCTCTCTTGCCGGCCTCGAGAAGGGCAGATCCCAACCGGAGCGCACCGTCGACGGCGTCACACTGGTCGGAAGCGCAAAGGCTGGAGTCGAGGAGGCGATCGAAGGAGAGGTCGAGAGCAGAACTGGAGAGGCCTAGGAAGGAATGCAGCAGTGAATCGACCCGATCGAGATCGAAATGGGAATTGAAATGGAGCTTGGATGGATCCTGAGAGACGCCGCAGCAACGCTTGGGGTTCGGCGTGGGGGTATCCGCCATGGAAAGAGCGCGAAGCAGAACTGTGGGGGAGAGATTGACCGGAAAACTGTGACAGAAGGGAGTGAAATTGAGAATTTCAGAGACTCGTGACACGTGACAGAAACACAAGAAAAAAAGATGAACGGTAAAAATGTAAATTAAGGTAAATTTCAAGAGTAATTTGTACTCCATAGCTATGCATTAATGCTAAGTACTGCTAAGTGCATCTCCAATGGAGATGGTATTCAAGATGGTAAAAAGTGTATATTGTTGAATATACACTTTATACACTACACTATACACATTTTAACCCCTCCAATGGATAGTGTAAATAATGCACTATGGTCTAAAATATAATTCTCAACTTCTATATATACACTTTCTCATTCACATCTTGTAAAAAGTTCTTTACTAAAATAATGCATGATTAATTTTGTTTGTTTTGCTTATCTTATATAATTATTTAAAATATCTAACTATTAGTAAATTATTATTACTCTTTCAATTACTTTTATAAACAAATTTTTTACTAAAATGTTTTAATACGTTACTAATTTTTATTAATATTTTCATTCACTAAATTTTTTTATTTCAAGTTTCTTAATACTCTATAACCATAGTTTAAAACATGTGTGTCATTAAAAATTTTAAAACTATATATATTATCACAACTAAATAACTTAAAATCTTAAAATAAAATAAAATTGTATTATATAAAAGATATGGTTGGAGTGGATATTAAAAAGTTGATGTGTAAAACACTATTGGTAGTGTAAAACTAATTATAGCCTGCCCATTTTTACACTTTCCATTGTAGATGTTCTAACTACTAAGTTAATTCAATTAATAATCATTTGGTTTGGTAAATCATTTTTCCCATTGTCCCTCTTCATCTAAAACATTATGATCTCGTTTGACATCAACATTGAAAATTAGCATTAATATTTTGAAAAGATTACCTGACAACAATTTTTAGCGTTAACATTTTGAAAATTAATTTATGCCATTAAAGTTTTATCAAAAATACTAACGCTAATCGAGAACATTATTTCCAAACAAGGTCTATGTTACTAAAGAATGTTGTAACAAAAGCGCATGTCATGTGAGAAAAAAAATATTTTTTCAAGTTTCCCTTTAACCATTTCTCATACATTTAATTTGGCATTTCCTAGAGAACTACATACTACATCCGTCCCAGAGTATTTGTCCACTTTCATTTTTACACATCATCCAATACATTTCATTAATTATTTTATCTTGTAATTATAAATTTTTTAATACATTTATATATTAATAATCTATATATTAAGATAAATCAAACAAGATCACATATAACTATATTTAGCTTTACACATTGAGAAAATTTGATAAGTCAAAGTGCTTTGATAATCAGTTCCAAAAATAAAAAATTTAACTGTGAAATGAGATTGAATAGAATTTTAACTTTGGTTAAAAATCTAACCCCAAAAAAGGCTAACTTTGGTTTTAAAAAAATTACCGAGTATCATTTTGTTTTTTGAAAGGACCGAGATACTTATTTACTCTGCTAAATTGCTAATTGCTGCTCCTTTGGAGTCATCTCCGAGTCTCCTTAGCCGCCATCCCCACCTCTCCCCCGCCAAGGCGCCGCCGCCTGCAGCTCGACCAACACAAGAAAAGACACGTCGCCGACTAGTCACGCCGTCGAGCGTCAAAAGGACGGTGGGGTATAGTATGTGTACTAAATAAACATTGCTAATTTCCGACTTTCTCTGTTGCTCAAGCAAAACCAGCCGGCGAGTGCCCAACGCCCCAGCGGTAGTCCGTCTCACTTCCGTTCGATGGCGGCCCAGTAAGGTACAACATGCTCACATAAACCAGAAAAATATGTTAGATACTTCAGTTTTTAAAGGCTATTTACGTTTTGTTTCTCTTGTGAATCTAAGATGAAAGTTTATTGCATTATTAGTTATCACATGTCAATTGATTGGGTTTTGAATTCTTTATGGTGTTTTGCACTTATTTTGATCAATGTTTTAACTTCAATAGTTTAAGTGTTGTTTTATTTTTTTAATGATATGCAGTTGAAAACTTTAATGGCACGTTTGGGAACTTGAATTTAGATTTCAAATCCGTATTTGGTTCAAATTACATGTTTGGGAATATTCAAAATCTGGATTTGAGGCAAATTCTTCTAATTCATTGCAAGGTTCAATTGCAAATCCATATGTCTCCATTGCCAATTGAAATTCAAGATTTCAAATTTTGGAATTGAAATGAAATGGTAGTTCCCAAACAGTACCTAAGATCATTCAAAGTTGAAGGTGTGTTTTATGATCTTGTAGAAATGTGAAATTCCATCCCAATACCACTGTGGGAGGAGTTATAGTTACATACTTTGTATTAGTCTTTACCATCTTCTTCAAGGGCGACCTCAGTCTATTTGCTTCAATTTTTCATTTTCTTAAAAAGACTACTTGTCATAGCTCATAAGCCTTGACCTTTTATGCCATGTAGCGGTGTGTGATTTCATCCCAAAACCAAGCCAATTGGCTATGTGAAGCGTATTTTAAATTCTTTTATATTAATTTTTTGTAGCATGAGTGTTGATGTGAAACTATATTTTCAACAGATTTGTCATGTGAAATTTTAGCTTTTAAAATTATAATTTAAGGAAAATTTTCACATTTTAAAAACTAAAAAGCTTGTGCACCTTGCACTTACCCACTTACTTTATTCATGCAACAAGATAAACGGATGTGTCTCGGACTCGTTTAAAGAGCTATATATGTGGTTTCTGAAATACTAGTGTGGACAGTTGAAAATTGAATTGGTTGCATTTGATGTTAGTTTTCCTCTTTTGTTTCTTTGGAA
The DNA here is from genome assembly GCA_003260385.1 of Cuscuta australis. Taxonomy (NCBI): domain Eukaryota; kingdom Viridiplantae; phylum Streptophyta; class Magnoliopsida; order Solanales; family Convolvulaceae; genus Cuscuta; species Cuscuta australis. Next base: position 1,810,832 of record NQVE01000156.1, read on the forward strand.
CATTTATAGCTGCACTGATTGATGTTGTAGTGCCATCTGTAATGAATCGCCTTGTTGCAAATAGACTGGGCAATGGTCTTTCAGGCAACCACAGGCAGCACAAACACTTCACAACCAAGTTGGTTTCACTGATATGCAAAAGGTGTAGGCCTCTTTTTCCCTAAACGTTATTACTTGAGTTTCATTGAGCATCTTTGGGAATTGGGAACATTGTATTTTATTTGTATATGACTAGGTGTCTACTACTCTCTTTGTCCCAATTTGTCATGCATATTTCCGTTTATAAAAAGCATTATGATTTTATTTATAGCATATTAAATTAATTGGAACTTTTAAAGTTTACAAATAAAAGGTACGCATTGTGCAGTATGATCATTTCCTTTTTCTTTTAAATTACAGCTTTAAAGTATTCAATACTCCTTATAACATTTTTAACTACATTAGAATAAAGTTTTATTAAATGTAGCATTTTTGTGTGTGATAAGTTAATTAAAATGAAATTATTAATTAGGTTATTGGAACAACCTAAAATTTATCTACCCAAATGAAATTATTATCTTCAAATACAATACCCCCTCAGTTCTTAATTTTTCTTCCCATGTTGACTTGGCACAATTTTTAAGAAAAGTAGAACCGTGTGATTGTAGATTATTTAGAAGTGAGAGAAGAAATATGGATCACACAAAAATTTCCTTTAAAGGAAATGAGAAGTTAGTTTTAGGACAACCCAAAAAGTAAAGTTAGAATACATCTTATTTGTGTGTATTGGGGAGGGGGTGAACTCAACTCAATGTTAGGTGTGTACAGTGGTGAATGTGAGGTCTCGAAGCCTTTTGGATCTCCCACATTTCCATCTGTTGACATAACAGCCACATACTTTTAGCATTTTGCATGTCGAATTCATCAGGGGATTGTGTGAATTTGGAAGCCCTGCAGCTTGTACAATTTTGTTACGGAGTAATTAGTACTAATCATGTTAAGGAATACTTTTGAACTGTCTATATTGAAGGTGCTTTATATGAAATCCTCTAATTTACAGGGTAGAGGATTACCAAACCATGAGTGCCTTCACTACATTATCTAGTTTCTCCGCACTCTGTAACTCCTGTCAGATTAGGTGTGCACTAAGACAAGAGATAAGACCCTTCTCAAGTGCTATCCCACAGAGGTTTGAGGAACACTGCACTGCATGGCGAGCTGCAACTGAAGCAATCAAACAAGATAGAAAATGCAATGGAAGTTACTTGAGCGTTGCCCATTTTAAGGTTATTCCAGATATACACTTAGCCAAATACAATAACATCGAGATTAGCGACATCTTTCAAACACCTCCTGATAATGTACAATTTAGAAATTGTTTTGCACAACCATCAGTGCGCAATGAACAGAGGTCAATCGATAATGGGGGAGGTTCAACACAATCTCCATTCCTACTGCCAAATGTTATTCAACCTATTGAGTTGGCCACCAAAATCAAAGAAAATAAATTGGAGAAAGATTTTAAGCAAGGTGAAGACGTTCCAACTGTTCCAACTCCGGTTACGGAAAGCAACTATGCTGTTTTGGGTGGACCTAACCAGATTCAGTCTGTGAACAGTACTGCTACAGAAAAGAGCACTGCCAAGGACAACCTTCGTGAGAGGCAACCTATTGAGTTGTTGGAGACCAAAATTGAAGATAATATGTTGGAGAAAACTTTTATGCAAGGGGAAGGCATTCCAACTCCGGGTACAAAAAGCAACCATGCTGTTTTGGGTGGACTTAGACAGGTTCAGCCTGCAAACAGTACTACCAAAGAAAAGAGCACTGCCAAGGCCAACCTTCGTGAGAGGCTGGAGTCCATCTATGATAAAGTTCTCATAGTCAACAATATCTCACTGGCCAAGGAAGTTGTTTGTAAGCTTACAAATGAGTACAGGGATTTAGTCCACGCTTGTGATACAGAGGCATGTCTTCTGCTTCTGTTATATCAATGTTTCCTCTCAAGTTTTTATAGAGCAAAATAGCAAATAAACACTGTTTTGTAGAAAGACAAGATGTACACTTTGCAATTGATTATTTTTTTAGTCATTTAGAAAATAAAGAAAAAGAAAACTATAATATGAACCATTTCTGAGCTAATTTATCAGTTCGCTGACAATGAATAGGTAGCCAGGATTGATGTCAAGCATGAGACACCAGTTGGCCATGGAGAAATCATATGCTTCAGTATTTACTCTGGACCACACGCTGAATTTGGAGATGGGAAATCTTGTGTCTGGATTGATGTCCTTGATGGTGGCGGGAAGGATATTTTAGTAGAATTTGCCCCATTTTTTGAAGACCCATCTATTAAAAAGGTAAACCTGAGTCGTTTTATTTGAGGTTTCTGTATTTTGTCCTGTTTTTTGTGTAACCTTAACATAAGTAGGACTATCTATTTACCTTTTGGTACCGCTTTTCATAGGTATGGCACAACTATAGCTTTGATTGCCACATCATAGAGAACTATGGACTCAAAATGGCTGGGTTTCACGCGGATACAATGCACATGGCTCGATTATGGGATTCCTCAAGACTAACAGAGGGAGGTTATTCTCTTGAGGCACTTACAGGTGACACCTCTGTTATGTGTGATGCAAGCGTGGCCCCTGGTGAAGAGCTGTTCGGTAAAGTGTCAATGAAAACTATTTTTGGCAGGAAAAAACTGAAGAAAGATGGAACCGAGGGTAAGGTTGACGTCATTCCATCTGTAGAAGACTTGCAGAGAGAGGATCGCAAATTATGGATTTGTTACTCTGCCTTAGATTCCATAAGCACTTTGATGCTTTATGATAGTTTGAAAACCAAACTCTCTGACCGAATCTGGAAGTTTGATGGAGTGTATGAAGGGAACATGCTAAACTTTTATGAGAGATACTGGCTTCCATTTGGTGAGCTTTTAGTTCAGATGGAAACTGAGGGTGTGCTCGTTGATCGTGCTTATCTTGCTAAGTTGGAAAAAGTGGCTCAAGCTGAGGAGGGGATTGCTTCTAACAGATTTCGCAATTGGGCATCTAAGTACTGCCCTGATGCAAAATACATGAACGTGGGAAGTGATGCACAGTTGCGTCAGCTCTTTTTTGGTGGCACTCTGAACAAGTATGTGGCTTCATTAAATCAAATCAATATGTTCATCATGAGTATATTTTTTGTTCATTTAAATACATGTCAATGGCCTTGTTTCGAAACTAGTTGTTGGCGTCTAGAGGTTGGTTGCTGGTTATTTGTGTTGGCTAGGTTGACTTGTTGGTTGAGTTAGTTGCTTTGACTGGTTTATTTCTTTTGCTTATTACTTATTCTTATCAAAATCAAATCATATCAGATCAGATCAAATCACTCAGATTAGAGCTAATTCAGTCAAATTAAATCAGACCAGATCAGATTAGATCAAGTCCAATCAGATGAGATCTAAATAAAATTATTATTGTTATTATTATCATTACTACTACTTTTACTTTTATTATTATTATGAGTATAATTATTATTACTATTGTTATTATTATTATTATTATTATTATTTCTATTATTATGATTATTATTATTATTACTATTATTATTGTTATTATAATTAATATTATTATTATTATTACTATTACTATTACTATTACTATTACTATTATTACTATTAATATTACTATTACTATTATTATTGTTATGATTATAATGATTACTACTATTGTTATTATTATTTTTACTATATTATTATTACAAATACTATTATTGTTATTATTATTATTATTATCATTATTACTATTTTTATTATTACAGTTACTATTATTATTACTATAATTATTAATACTATATTTATTACAATTACTATTATTATTAATAATATAACTATTATTATGTTTATCATTATTATTACTATTACTATTATTATTATTATAGCTATTATTATTATTATACTATTATTATTATTACTATTATCATTATTATTATTACCATTACTGTTAATATTTTTACTATTATTATTATAACTATTATGATTTTAATAATTTTAATTTAAATCAAATTTATATCACCAATTAGACCAGATTCAATTAGATCCAATCAGATCACACCTAATCAGATTAGACCAAATCAGATAAGAACTTCAAAAAATCAAATCAGATTAGGCAAACGGAACACTACCTTAGTTGTTTATAAGGCGGTGCTTGTAGATGAAATTACATTTAAGGACATGTTTCGATGTGTGATAATTAGTGTTTGAATGTAATTATTTTATTTTTTGAATTTTGATCTAACACACACATGTAAGGGTCAATTTTATGTTTAGCTATATCTATTTTCATTGAATATCTTACAAAATAATAATCATGTCACCTACTACCTAGTATTAAATTAAAAACCTTTTCATGTAATTCTTAAATATATTAAGAGTAAAAAAATTGGAGTATATCAATTTCAAAATAAATTAAATTAAATCATGTGGTGAACAACATGCTAAGTTAAAGAATTATTTCTAGAGTATAAAGGTTGGTTTAAAATTTGAAAAAAGAATGCCGTGCTTTGAAATAAAAAAGAGGAAGGAATTAACTATGAAAAAAGGGCATGATAGGGAAAAGGGAACAGCCAAGCTAAATGCTCCCAACCTTAGCCTTTTCATTTTGGTTGTTGAAAGCTAACGGCTAAATAAGAAAGGTCATTATCCGAACACTCAAATTGGCTGATTGATTAGTCAAATAAGCATATGTTGTCAAAGAAGCCAAAATTTGGCTGATCAGCCATTTTCCAAACAGAGCCTGTGTCTTCACTTTTGTGGGTTCTGCTTCTTTCTGCTCCTGACTTTTGCATTTGCTTTCCTTTCTTTTGCATACAGAAAGGACTCTAATGAGATTCTTGCCGATACGAGAGATTTCAAAGTTCTCAACACAGAGGATATAATTGAAGAAGAAAAGAAGGCTCCATCAAAAATTTGTAAGATCACACTTCATAAGATTGGTGATCGCATTGAGACTGATCTATACACTCCTAGTGGTTGGCCATCAGTAAGTGGAGATGCTTTAAAGGCTCTTGCTGGTAAAATTTCCGCTGATTTTGAAATCACGAGTGAAGCAGATGACAATAAGGAAGAAGCATCTGTTTCAAACAACAATGAGCCAGAAGTTTCTGGGTATGGAACAGCTTGTAGGGCTTTTGGAGGTGGACAAGCTGGGATAGAGGCATGCCATGCCATTGCCTCTTTATGTGAACTTTGCTCCATCAACTCTTTGATTTCAAATTTCATCATCCCATTGCAGGTGATATTCTTTGGCGCTTCTAATTTGAGTGTTCGGTGGGGGGGGGGGGTCTTCCACCACCTATCAGTTTTTTTATGGTGTTAATTTATCATGGTGACATGATGCAGAGAAAAAGAAAATAATAGGTTACTAGAATTGCGAGTAGTCGAGATTCTTCAATTTATTTGTTTTCTTCTTAACTAGCTTCATCCTCTTGTTGCTTTTCTAAGACATCCTAGATGTGTTTTATACATTTGGACCCATTTCACAAGGTTGCCCGAAATTTTGAGTGTATCACTGTATTGTTCAAAGGTCAAACCCCTTTATGGATCAAAGAGTGAGCACTAAGCCATTTGTACAAATTGACTTTTGCAAATTAATCAGTTTCTTGGGCAAATCAAGAAGCATCAATTTGGCCAATATCCATTCACGCGAGCTTCTATTTCTTTATTAGTTCTTATGTATTGTCTACTTCATTAATCATGGGATACGTATGACAGGTAATCGCACGCACAACTGTGTTTAATCACCAATAATCAAGTATAAAAAGCAGTTATACAAAAATTGAAATCCTAATAGTAATTACTGGTGATTCTCCAAAATTTTGTTGCATGTGGACCTTGTGGTCGCAGATTTCTCTTCTCTTGTGTAATATGGAGTATTGACTTCTGATGTTTTGTATTTTATTTCATAGACTAAATCTTTTTTTTTTGTTGTAATTTTCTCTCTTTAAGGGCGGGGCAATATCAGGAAAGAATGGGCGCATCCATTGTTCGCTGAACATAAATACTGAAACTGGGCGCTTGTCAGCGAGGAGGCCAAATTTGCAGGTTTTTGATGCATTAGATTACATCTCTTTAGAGTACTATTTCTCAAGTGTTGTGTACTCAAATATCCTCAATGCCGTTGGAAATTGGAATTTGATATATCATGTTGACATGTTCATTTGATAGTTTCCTACAATTTCTACGAAATTATTACATTATCTATATGCCCTTTTATGGATATACTTAACGAAACCATGAATGAAGTTTGTGTTTAATTTTTTATTCTTTGGAAAGAAAACCATTGCCCTACATTTTATATCCCAACAATATCTAATAATAGTGTGAATGATATTCCAAATAAAAACACAGTTCTCTTGACTATCCAGCGTCTTGTAGCTAATCTTTTTTTACTCTAATGTTTGTAACTGCTAAACATATATTTCTGTGATGCAGAACCAGCCTGCTTTGGAAAAAGACAGGTATAAAATTCGTCAGGCGTTCATAGCTTCACCTGGGAATTCCTTAATTGTTGCTGACTATGGGCAGGTAGGTAACCATTGTGGCTTTTCAATTGTGTTCATTAGTATGAATATTTCTATCCTTTTTGTTTCATTATTTTTCCCCTTTTGGTTCTTAGTTGGAACTCAGGATTCTTGCACATCTTGCAAATTGTAAGAGCATGTTAGCTGCCTTTGAAGCTGGTGGAGACTTCCATTCGAGGACTGCTTTAAACATGTATCCACACATACGAGAAGCAGTTGAACAAAAACACGTTCTCCTTGAGTGGCACCCTCAGCCTGGTGAAGATAAGCCACCAGTTCCATTACTAAAGGTTGGTACAAAGTTTTTTATTTATCATTCAGATATTTTATACTCTTCACTGTTTCTTTGGTGAAAAATAAGGTTTTATGTTACTACCCTCATTTAATAGTCTTAACTACCCTCAAACTTTGAAATTAAATACGTTTGGGCCTTTGGGGTCAAAAATACGTGTATTATACGTTTGTCACGTGAAAAATTCATATTCGGGAGTATAATACGTGTATCATACGCACGGGTGTATAATACGTGTATTATACGTGAATAAGCTAACAGAGATTTGTGCTGCATATGGTGTTATGTATTTTGGTCTATAGGATGCATTTGCTTCTGAAAGAAGGAAAGCAAAGATGCTTAATTTTTCCATTGCCTATGGAAAAACTGCAGTGGGGCTTGCTCGCGATTGGAAGGTATCCATGTTTTATTAGAGGATTTGGTGGATTTTTTTTGTCACGTGATGTGGTTTGTGCTACCGTGCTGACACCAACCTTTTACATGCAGGTTTCTGTGAAGGAAGCCAAAGAAACAGTAGACAGGTGGTATAGTGACAGGAAGGAGGTTTTAACATGGCAAGAAGAACGCAAATCTGAAGCGCGTCAGCTTAGATGTGTTCACACATTGTTAGGTCGGGCCCGCTGGTTCCCTTCACTCAAATCAGCAAGCAAGTATTTCAGAGGCCACATTGAACGAGCTGCCATCAATACCCCTGTCCAGGTTTGTTGTTAGCCTTAGTTCTGTTCAAAGGGGATGAGAGGAAAGGGGTGGGAAGGAATATAGTGAGCTCAAAAAGTTGCTATTTTTGGTTTGGCGGAGGAATTATAATAGGAAAATTTTAATTGTTGCCCTTAAGGCAATTGTTAAAAAACAAAAAAAAACAAGAGTTTTTACTGGAAAATGTGAAATTAAATTACATTCATCAATTATGAATGCCAATAGAAGATTCTCCTTTTTCAGTTTTTCGGTTTCTTAACCTATGTTCTTAGGGCAATGGTTAGCAATTTATGTTACGTATAAATGTGGAATGAAACATCTTAGGACCCTCAAATGGCATCAGTATCATATTAATTTAAAGGTTTATCTCTGTGGAGCACTCTAATTATGATGAATGATGTACCATTATGGGGGAATCAATAAGACTAACTCCTTCACTCCCTCCCTCTTTCCAAAGTCTTCCAACCAAACTTGGGTTTAATGTCCATTCATTCTCTCCTTTTTTGTCCTTTTTGCGTCTTTACTCACCTCTCCTCCAAAAAAGTGAGTTTGGATCATGTGAGGGATTTGTGTGGGCACATGTTTCTTTGGAGCCTGTGTCGTGAGTAACTTGTTTGAGTCTTTTTTTTTACTTCAACAGGGAAGTGCTGCAGATGTTGCAATGTGTGCCATGCTAGAAATATCAAAGAACCAACGGCTTAAAGAGCTTGGATGGAAATTGCTTCTGCAGGTTCCCATTTTTCTTTCAAAGAGAACTATCACCTAATTAGCAAAATAATAAAGAAAACTTTTAGGGTATGTTTGGATCTCGAACGTGTTGTAGAAGAAAAAAAATTACTAAGTTATTCTAATGTGTGTTTTTTAGCTTGAATTTTCCATCATCTCCAATGGAGCCAAAGGCTCACTATTTTTTGGTTTTGGGGTATGATACAATAAAGCAAAATGGCTCTTTAAACTGGCTACGCTTCTTTGAATAGTTAGGTAGCACTTAGGCAATGCAACTTTCAACACTCATCATAGGTCATTCTGAAAGAGCCGCTCTATATTTTAAACATAGAGTTCAGGTTGCATATGTGATTAACTTTGGTGCTTGAGCCGGGGGTCTCTTTTGGAAACAACCTCTCTACTTTCGAGTACGGGTAAGGTCTGTGGGATTCAACTGGGTTGTTGTTGTTGATGTTGCTTTTCAGCTTGAACAACAACAAGAAAGCCTTAGTATTTTTTTGTTTTCTCTAGAAATGTACCTTACTTCAAATTTAAAGTTGCACACTCGTCAAAGTAGACTCATTTTATAGGACACGAGGATAGTATATTTTAACCTTTACTATTTTTTATTTGGTCTTTAACAAATATCTAAATTAATTTTGTTGAGTTCTGAATCCATCTTTTGCTTTTCCCCAAAATTTCTTCCCTTCCAATTTCTTATCTATTTTCCTCTATATTTCATTTCTCCATCATTTTTGAAGTTGAATAATGGAATATCAATTCCCAAATCCCAAGTATGTCGGGGTCGGTGACACATATCATTTTTCTTTCAAAATCAGCTTACACTATAAGTGCACGACAAATACAACAACAAACCCCGTAAAATCCAAGAAAAATAGAGTACGGGGAGGGTGTGTGTACAGACCTTACCCCTATTTGGAAGTAGAGATGCTGCTTTCAAGAAACCCTGGTTCAAACAGAATAGTACGCACAAAGTGAATACTTTAGCATGAAAAAAGTAAGAGCGCAGAACACATACCAACATTAACAACTAGAGTACTAGACCCAAAGCACAGAAAGCACACATGCACGTGCTACAGACTAAGGCAAAAAATGACATAAAGTTGTTACAAACAAGCATCAAAGTGGCAGGTTGGTATTGTAAAGCTAACATGAATGACAACCTGCATGTTTTGAGTTTTGCTGTGATGATGCATGATTTCCAGATTCACGACGAAGTAATTCTTGAAGGACCGACAGAATCAGCAGAGGAAGCAAAGGGCATTGTGGTAGAGTGTATGTCAAAACCGTTTGATGGGAAGAATATTCTTAGAGTTGGCCTCTCCGTTGATGCCAAATGTGCTCAAAACTGGTATTCTGCCAAATAGGGTAAGTGCCATCCATCATCTTTATCTGGTAATCAGTGTATTATTATTAGCTTCTCAACTTATAGAGTAAATTCCATAATTGGTCCTTTATAACCGGGGGTTTCCATATTTAGTCCTCTATTATCAAATATTACCCCCGTAGTCCTTTTTTAAGGGTGCCTTTCCACAAATGGTCCTTTTTTTGATTTTCTGGCATGTTGATATTAATTTAAAGGCTAAAAGTATAATTTGATATCAACATTAAGTTTATTGACATGTTCTGATATTGGTTAAGCGGATAACACAAAAATAATGACTATGATTGTGGGCTAGGATTCCGACAAAAGACCACATTTGTAGACTATGGTTGTAGTAGAAAGCGACTGTAATTCACAAAAGATGGAAACGGAATAGCCTTTGGAATTGTGTATGACAAAAAATATATATTATCATTGTGAAATTACACTTTTAGCCCTCAAATTAATACCAACATGATAGAAGATAAAAAAAAAGGACTATTTGTGGAAAGATACCCATAAAAAAAGGACCATTAGTGTAATATCTGATAATAGAGGACTAAATAGGGAAACCTCCTTATTATAAAGGACCAATTATGGAATTTACTCCAACTTATAATTGGCATCTCTCTCATGGAACCATATATTTGTTTCTGTATTTGCATGGTAGGTAGAATGGGAAAATATCAGCCATATTTTGTCCACAGGCCACAACTACGTCGTGTGTTCGAATGCCACTGCCAGGCCAAAGATAGACATCAGAGTTCCCTAACACTATGTTTAGTTCAAGTGGTTAGAAGGGAAAGGGAAATTAAAGGGACTGCTAATCTGAATCTTGTTTGGTTAGCAGAGAAATTGATGAGGAAATTGATTTTTGATAGCATCTATGTTGGTTGTAAAGAAAGGGAAGGAAGACATTGTTGAAAGAAGACATTGTAGTGTAGCACATTGGGTATCATAATTTACCAGATTCCCTTCATTCTAGTCTCACTTACAGTTTCATATTGAAAATCTTTCTAATAGAGCATTGGAATGCCCAAAAAAATTAATCTAGGGGTATACCAGAATTTGTACGCCAAGCTTTCACAAACATTGTGCATCTGTCTGTGACTGTGAAGGCTGATAACCTGCACACCAAGCTTTCAGCCCAAATAGAATACTACCAAGTGTTTATTGAAAGTATTCAAAACTTCTAAGTTAGATCATCCTCTGAAGTCCATATGCGGTGTCAAGATGTTAGTTACTCCGTAATGAGTAAATTTCATAATTAGTCCTTTATAACAGGAGGTTTCCATATTTAGTTCTCTATTATCAAATATTATCCCCGTAGTCCTTTTTTTAAGGGTACCTTTCCACAAATGGTCCTTTTTTTGATCTTCTTCCGTGTTGGTGTTAATTTAAAGGCTAAAATTATAATTTGGCATCAACATTATGTCTAATGACGTGTTCTGATATTGGTTAAACGGATAACACAAAAATAGTGACTATGATTGTGGGCTATGATTCTGACGAAAGATCACATTTGTAGACTATAGTTGTAAAAAGCGACTGTAATTCACAAACGATGCAAACGGAACAGCCTTTGGAATTGTGTGTGACAAAAAAGATATATTATCATTGTGAAATTACACTTTTAGCTCTCGAATTAACACCAACATGATAGAAGATTAAAAAAGGACTATTTGTGAAAAGGTACCCATAAAAGAATGAACAGTTTAGTAATATTTGATAATAGAAGACTATATAGGGAAACCTCTCTGTTATAAAGGACCAATTATAGAATTTACTCCTCCGTAATAATCTAATAATTTGTATGTTTTTGGATATTCGCCCCGTTTATTATTATTTGTATTTTTATTTTTATTTTATTTTTCTCAAAATTTTTAAAAATATGGCCAATATTTGAATAAAAGATACAGACTACATTGAATTGTAAGAACGAATCGAATTCATTAGATTTATTATTTACTGTAATTTTGAGATACTTTAACGAATAGAGTGTGGGTTATATTACATCCATAATACTCCGTGATTAAAAACAACAACGATCAAAACGTTGTACGAGAGATAACATAAATACACTATGCACGGTAAAGTTTTTTGGAAAGAAAAAGTCATAAAATTAAATATACTCCGTAAATTATACTCTCTCCATCTTAATTTGGTTCAATTTTTTTTTTTTGTGTTGGTTGTACATTCTTCTTTTTTTAAATAGAAAAAAATGAATGGTTGAAATTTAAGTAGAAGATAAATTCCCAAATAAAAACTCATTTCCCAAGACAAATGTGCTCTTCTCCTGTATGGATGTTTACGATACTCTGTTTGAAAAATTGATAACCATTAACTCACTTAACCTCCTTTCCCTCCCATCCCCTCCTACCGCCAACGAACCCTCCTTTCGTCGGTTGGCTATAGTGGTCATTGTAGTCAATCGAATAGGAAAATGGTCGGGGGAGTGTGGGGAGTAGGAATTATTTTTTTTTTTAGCAAAGCACCGTATGTGGTGTGACTTGAATGATGCGATGACATTAAAAGATAATGACTATATTTGAAAAATAGCTTTTCAGATGAGTTTTGACATCTTTGACGTATTGACTTTGGCTTTTTTGGACCGTGCCATGCTTATAATATTATAGCTTTGTCATTTAAAATTTCGTAAACTTTTTGATATTGTTTTTTAAATAATTGACACTGAAATTTCTTTTTTAAAAAAAAAAAAGGGGAGGGAGAAAGGCAACCCCCAAATAAAGCAATATTTTTCTACCCGAAAAAATGAGTTTATAAACATACCATAATTAAGAAGCTTTTCCTTATTTAAAACATACCATAATTAAGAAGTTGATATATGTATGTTATTATCTCCACATATGTAAACAAATCACGATTATTGCCCACGTACATTTGCAAGATTTATTCTATATATTACACACACATATATTTTATTGCATTAGTAACGTAGTGGCCTGGTCGACATGGAGTCGAGAATTATGTTATTGTTGCTGCTTGGTGTTACTATGATGATGTTTTGTGAACCCACGGCGGGGGCAGTGTACGAGGTGGGTGGCGCCGCCGGTTGGACGATCCTCGGCAACGTTGATTACAAGGCTTGGGCTGCCTCTAAAACTTTTCGTCTCGGCGACGTCCTCTGTAAGTCAGTCAGTATTCTTTAATTACGTCCCACGACGTCTTTCGTATTCATTTTATTTGACTTCTTACTCGTGATACTCAATTAAATTTGTGTTTGGTAGCACAAAAATTATGTTGATTTGGAATTGATAGTACAAAAAATGAATTATAATGGATGAATTCAATTCTATAAAATTGAACCATATGAAATTTCAATTCCAATTCAATTCCATTGATTCCGTAAAGCAAACGAACCCTTTGTGTTTTTCCAAGTCACTTTAGCATTATACAGTTGATCCTTCCGTTAACTGTGACATTAGTCCTTGCATTTTTTACCATTTTACATTATAAGTACATGTAAATTGAGTTAGATTTCATATACGGAGTACATTCTTTTAATAATAATAAGTTACAGTTATTTTTATTAGTCTATTTTTTTACCCGAGTAATACTCGGTAATGAGAAGTTACCCTTACTCTTATTAGTTGAATTTCTTTCAAAATACTCACTCTTGAAATATTTATCACATTTTGATTTTTTGTTAATTTGTACTACCTCCGTTTCTCAAAAGAGTTCCTCTTTTGACTTTGGAAGAAAATAAGGAAGTGTAAAATTGTAGTTGACTTTCCAATTTTGCCCTTGATGTGATGGGTAAAAGTAAGATGTGATAGTTTAGTTTTAGTAAAAAAGTAAGATGTGATAGGTAGGGTATGAAAAAGTAGGGGTAAAAGTGATTTTTTAATAGAAAGGGAAGTGTTTTAAGAAAAATAAAAAAAAAATGAAAAAGGAAGGGTTTTAAGAAAACGGAGGGAGTAGTTAGCAAGATTTAATCTTTGGTCTATAATGAAAGTAAAATTTGAATGTACATCTTTGATAACATTTTCATAAAATTGACATATACTCCGTATAATTCACTTTTTGTTTTTATTTTTGGGTGTCACCCTAACATTTCTAAAATTATTAAATATTAACAGTGTTCAAGTACAACAAGGCATTCCACAACGTGGTGAGAGTCACCCACGAGAATTTCAACGCATGCAACGCCACCGGCGGCTTCTACACCCTCGCCTCCGGCAACGACTCCGTCGTCATCACAAGCCCGCGCACTCATCTCTACTTCATCTGCGGCTTCCCCGGCCACTGCCAGGCCGGCCAGAAAGTCGACATCCGGGTCGTTGACGACGGCTGCGCCCCCACGATGCCCGCAATCTCGCCGGTCCCGTCCCCGGCCCTGCCGCCTCCGCCTCCTCCGCCGCCATCTCCCGTGGCCAGCCCGCCTTCGTTGGCACCGTCTCCGTCTCTGGCGGCTGAGGCCAAGAAAAGTGAATCGGCGAGTTTGAGGGCATTCTCTTGGGTGCTTTGTCTAGCCTTTTTTGTGGTTGCCGCCGCCTAATTACTCCAATTCATCCTTAAATAAAATTATTATTTGACCTTGTGGGGTTAAAATAGAAAAAAATTATAAAATTTTGAAAAATGGTATAATGAATAATATTATGATTTATACTCCGCTTTATCTAATGAAATATTTGCATTAAATAGCATTAAAATTTAAGTCATTTTCCTAAATAGCAGTTAAATTATTTTATTTCTTAAATAGTATTTAATAATGTCCATAATGTCCAGTGATGGCGAATATTTACATGAATAATGACTAATGCATAATGACTAAAAGTGCTGCATTGGGAAGAAAAACACATGCGGTGCTATATAGGGAAAGTCAATATGTTTTAGTGTTATTTAAATAAATTCCTCTTATTTAATTTGTCAAATTTTAGAATATCGTGTTTTTATTTTAAAAAATTATTTTATAAATGTAGATTTTAATTATCGATGTGGAAATCATAAAAAATTAAATTAAAATACTAGAGTATTTTTTAGGAGAGAATGAGTATTGACATTTTTTACATTATGCCTCTATTGTATTACTGCTCTATACATCTATATATGTATACTTGATATACTTAAATTAAAGACCAATTTTGTGACGGTAGGTTTTTACCATATTCTTTTTATGAGTATGTAAGATTTAATTTTTTTAGACAGTGTGGACTTTTTTTTGCTCAATTGTCAAAAATGCACATTAAATGATAGTAAATGAAGGGTATTTTTGTATTTTTCATTATCTAAACTGTAAATAAGTCTTTAAAATGATTGATATCTTTTCAAGTTAAATGGATAACTACTTGAAAAATGGACCACTCTGATTAGGCTCATGGATTGCGTTTTGGGAAAATTCTCACTTAGAGATTATTAGTTTGAAAAAAATACTTATTTATAAAGAATCATTTCGAAAACATACTTTAAGGTTTGATGATAGAAAATATCAAAATACACTCTATTTGATTAGCATTTAATAAACATTTTTTGCAGAGCGTTATTTAGAGAATAAATCTCAACTATAAAACCCATAGGTGGCCCGGGCCGATCCCTATATATGGAATATGATACCTTTTTTTACTCATGTGTACTAAACTTTTAGTGCAAAGTATCTATTCTAGTTTATACTTTGTGATATATATACACCGTAACTGATGTGATTTAGCTCAACAACTATGACAACGAAGAACGGATGATGATAATAATAATTAATCAATCTTGATGTATTGCTATTATTCTGTGTATATCCGTGTTTTTCATTTGGTTTACAATGGAGGGTTCTTCCTCTATTTATACTATACTACGATTACATACACAATGGGTACTCATCATGCGCATAAATCTCGTCATTATCTCTCACACGCCGATCTTGGTGGTTCACCATCTCAACCCTTAATCTTCCCACGACCATATGTTGTGCAGTGCATTCGTGATATGCTTTGGCCTGTTGACGGAATATGGGCCTTTTACTTCATGTTTAGCAACCCTTGTCCACACCGGCCCAAGCCGCTCTTGTGGACTAGGCCGTTCATTTACGTCTATTGGGCCCGAATATCCATCAATACCATTTTTTTGTTTGCTAACATTTATACATTGAGTATATTAATGTTTAAAGTTTATGTTATTTTTTTTAAATATAGTGTTAAAAAAGTTTTTTTTATATATTCATAATTCATTATCAATGCAGGCCACACCGGCCCGAAACGCGTGTATATTCACGTGGGCCGGGCTCGGATTTAATTTTAAGTCCGATATGTGGGGCGGGGTGGGCTTGGACTTAGAAACTCTTATAATGCATCCTTTTGGCCCGGCTCAAACCCCATCCCAGCCTGAACATTGATCAGGTCTACTCCTGAGTCCTGACACATCGAAGGGGAAGAGATCAAACACTAAGATTGTCTCTAAAGTCATGGAACAAGACAAATGGAGTACAATGCTACCATTAGCAAGTACTCCATATCTGATTATTCACAATTACCAGAACTCTAAACCAATCGAAAATGAGAGAAGAAAGAAAGTCCAATATAATAGTAAAGTAGCACCAATAATCAATTTGAAACAAGATGAAAATTTCAAATGGAGATTATATAATTATATTATTAATTTAAGATCAATTTTTAAATATATTGGATTAACGCTAACTTAAACCAAACATAACTTAACGTATACGCTCCGTCTCAAAAAGATTGTCACAGTTTGACTTTTTAGTCGAATTGTGACACACTATGATCACGAATCAAAAATATAGTTTAAGATAATTAAATATTATCTAAATTTTATATTTTAAAACTATATTTTAAAATCAATCTAATTTAACTAACTTTAAATTATAGGGAGTAACTAAGTATACTCTTTGTATAATTTCTAATCAAAGTATTGTAAATTTGACCGAAAAACTCAAACTGTTACAACTCTTTAAGTTATTTTAGGAAGGGTGGAGTAATTAACGTCTAGCTATTTATGCTTAGCGAACTCTTTTTCTACTCCGTACAGCATTTTTAAGCTTCTACCAATTTTTTTGATTAATTTGATCACGAAATTAATTCATGGAGGGAGATTTTCGCAAAACGGCGGGAACGAAATTTTAGAACAATTTCCCTCTCACGCAATATATGTTTTGCCACTCGTTTGAAAATTTGAAAATTGTTTACTCCCCATCATATAGTAATACCCCACACACAGAGGCTCATTCATACTCATACCTTCTCCGCATCTTTTCTCAAGCCGATCAAATGGAGACCAGGAGCAGAAAGCGCAGCAGCGACGGGTGCCCGAGCTCCGGTGCCGGAAACGGCTCGAAGAGGAAGCTGGAAGAAGAGTTCCAGCAGGATCGGGCGACGAAGGTTCCCCCCTCCGCCGAAGATTCTCTCCGACATCTTGTCCTCGAGGTCCGGACTCAGGTGGAGATTCTGGAATCGTCCGTCGCTTGTGCCGAGCTGGATCTGGAATCGTCGAAGCGAGCTATCAACGTCCTCCTAGAGATGGCAAAGAACGGTAGTTCTCGGAGTACTCGATCGGTGTTTTTTTGTTTGAAATGGATCGATTCATGATTCGTGTTGTTTATTGCGTTTGCAGAGGAATTCGTTGACGTGATTGTGGAGTGTGGAGCAGTTCCTGCGCTGGTGCGGAACCTCAGGCCGCCGGTTCCGGCCAGAGAACGAGACGCTGCCTCGATTCAGTGTGTTCACGAGGTCGAGAAAGGAAGTGCATTTACACTTGGACTTCTCGCAACAAGGGTAAGTGTCCAGTTATAATGATATTCAGTTAACAGTTCTAACACATTTTGTTACATTTCACATTTGAATCTCGAGGTTTTATCCAATTGAATGCACAAATAATACGGAGTATATCACGGTTCACTGACAATTCAACATCGAATACAATTAATGTTCTTCAATCAATTGAATGACTCTAACTATACTATGTCTAACAGCCGGAGCATCAACGTTTCATTGTTGATCTTGGAGCCTTGCCTCTTCTTGTGGATCTTTTGAAGCGGCATACGGATGGTAAAAGCTCCCGGACATCCAATGGTGTTATCAGGAGAGCAGCTGATGCGATTACTAATCTTGCACATGAGAATGGCAGCATCAAATCTCGTGTTAGGTATTGCACTGTCCAGAATGCTTTAGGTTCTTCCTAAGTGAACCGGTAATCATATATGAAACCTTCTGTATCCAGAGTTGAAGGCGCAATTCCTCCCCTTGTTGAGTTGCTTGAGTTTGTGGATCCAAAGGTGCAAAGAGCAGCTGCAGGAGCCTTAAGAACTCTGGCATTCAAAAATGATGAAAATAAGAATCAGGTTTAGGTTCTCCTTCAATTTTCATAGCTTGTATTGGAATTATTGTTCTTTTGTATTTCTGAATATATGTGAATTGCTTACAGATAGTAGAATGCAACGCTCTTCCCGCACTTATCCTAATGCTTCGGTCTGAAGAATCTACAATTCACTCTGAAGCGGTGAGACATAGTTTTTCCTCTCCAGAATGCTATACTAAATTTATGCATATGATTCATATTTAGATGAACATTCATATTCTTTGTCTCCACTAGGACTTATTATACTAGTGTGATGTTAGGTTGGTGTAATTGGGAATTTGGTGCATTCTTCACCCAGCATTAAAAAAGAAGTTCTATTGGCTGGAGCTTTGCAACCTGTCATTGGGTTACTTAGGTATGATTAGTTTATGCATTTTGGGTTTGCTTATTAGTGACTTTACCCTTGCAATTTAAAAGTCAAATGTGCCTTCCTTTTTTTTTAAATTTATACTTCTAAGCGTCTTGCTAATTTTTATTTCACAATTTCTTTCTTTCTTTACTCCTGCAGTTCTTCTAGCTCAGAGAGCCAAAGGGAAGCTGCATTACTGATTGGGCAATTTGCTGCAACAGATTCTGACTGTAAGGTAAACTCTGATGATGTCTCCTGGTTGCTTAAAAAAATTCCCTAGTTTTGTTCAGTTGATAATATACTTATACATCACGATTGTAATTGATCTCCAGGCGCACATTGTCCAAAGAGGTGCTGTACCACCCCTAATTGAGATGCTTCAATCTGCAGATGCTCAATTGAGTGAGATGGCAGCATTTGCACTTGGAAGGCTAGCACAGGTAATGATCATGCCTGAATATTTTTTTACATCATCTGTAGCTTTTGAGTTGTAAGCAATCTAAATGAGTCTCCCTTTTATAGAGCATTATATGCTAACAGAAACATGACAATGATGGACCTTGTGGTATGAATTTTGTTTGGCTAGAGAATGTTTCCTCTTGGCTCTTGCATTGCACATATGATTCACATATGCATTATATGATAGCTTCTAAAATGCTGAACAGAATTTCACATTTTTTTATTTACTTGCTGAATTGGATTTTTTTATCATATTCAGGATCCACACAACCAAGCAGGTATTGCTCATAGTGGTGCCATCCCACATTTGATAAAGCTTCTAGATTCAAAAAATAGGTCTCTGCAACATAACTCTGCATTTGCTCTTTTTGGCCTTGCAGACAATGAGGTATTTATGATTTTCTCTGCTTAAGCATGCCGTGGGTGCTATATCTTCGTTTCGTGCATCTCTAATTTTGACTTGTTGCTTTTTTGAAGGATAATGTTGCAGATTTAATAAAAGATGGAGGAGTTCAAAAACTTCTAGATGGGGATTTTGTTGTCCAGGTATGATTGTTCTAGATGGAGGTATCTCTTGATTATAGAGTTTGTTTTGGCATGTCATTCTATTTCAGTTGACTATTTATTTCAATTGATATAGAATCCACTAGACCAAGTATTTAATCCTAATCCTTTTGTTTTTAGCTATCTAAGCTTTTGCATATGTTTTTCTCTTTTTTGTTGTCACCCCTCTTGTGTATCCAGTTGTTTTTCGAATCTTGTGAATCAGTATCTCTATCACATAATGTTGGAGATAAGAAAACCGTCTTAGTGTTTGATGTGTTATTGGTCTCTAAATTTGTCTCTATACTTGTCCTGAGTGAATTCCACGTTTACCTTCCTAAACACTCATTTCCTTGTTATACAATGATCATTAGAAGACTTATTTACATGAACCGACATGGACTTCAAACAAAGTCAAATGTACTACACTTTTATTGATGGCCTTCGTTATAATACCCTTCTGTCACCCAAAGATGGTTTTCATGTTCCTTTTTTATTCCCAAAAAAACTTCTAATTTTTTTAATGGAAAGATTTATTTGGAAAGGAGTAAATGAGAACTTTAGGAAAGGAGTGAATATTGTAATTAGAGTACTCTTACCCTTCAGGATTTTTCATTCATTTGCTTGAATTTGATGATTTGTTTTGCAGCCAACAAGAGAGTGTGTAGACAAGACTCTAAAAAGTTTAGAGGAGAAGATCAATGGTCGAGTAAGTTTAACTCCTTGTAGCAAGATATGAAAGTCTTCATACATGTGTTCACACCAAAGAGGGTGTGTGGAGTACCATCCACATACTCTTGAGTCATGAATGTTCTCCTTTATTTATACACTGAGTATCATGTATGCAAGTTACAGAAGATTCAGTGCTTCACTTATGATTATGTGGAGACTCATAAATGGGTCTACACAATGCATCAGGCATTCATGAATGATCTCTTTTCCCTACACTTGTGGGATCCAATTAGGTTGCTATTGTTGTTGACATGAATGACCTCTTTTGCAGGTGCTGTACCATTTACTGTATTTGATGTCTGTTGGGGAGAAGATTGTCCAAAGAAGAATTGCATTGGCCCTTGCTCACTTTTGTTCCCCTCAAGATCAAAAGACAATTTTCCTTGATAACAATGGTAAATTTTTACATGGTGTATAAGGGGAATGACCTTAAAACAATTACCTTCTTTAAATATCCTGCAGAAGCCTAAAAAAGCTTTCATTCTGTGGTCGATTTTCTTTGTAGGATTAGAGTTGCTTTTGGAGCTTGTAGAATCCACAAGCGTGAAGTGCCAACGTGATGCTTCTATGGCTCTGTGCAAAATAGCTGATAAAGCCAGCTCAATTTCTCATGTTGATGCAGCTCCCCTATCTCCAGTACCTCAAGTTTGTTTTCAGCTTCTCTGCAGATTAAATTCTAATTATGCTTTGTTCCGTACGTAGTAGTACTATGGATCAATTTGTGTGGTCATGCTAAACCTTTTCCCCCACACAGTTATTCACTAGAAAATTGGTGTTACTTGTGCAAGTGTATGCTGTTAATCTGGTGTTGATAATTGTGATTACTTGTGCAGGTGTACCTAGGTGAGCAGTATGTAAACAACCAGACACTCTCAGATGTGTCATTCTTAGTCGAAGGTATAACACAGTTTTATTCTGAAGCATATCTTAGATAATGTCTTTGAAGTTTCTTCACAGAATCAAACCAACCATTTTGGCAAAGAGACCTTAGACAAACAATTACTCTGTATCACTTTAAATGAAATATTCAGCTAAACACGTATTACGTAATACTTTGTGGTCTGAGACTAACTAATATAGATAAAGTAGCAAAACATAAATGAAACTCCTCTACCATCCCATCAACATTCCCCCCCGGCCCCAACCAAACAAGCCCAGTGCTGATGCTTGAGATTGATGGTTTTATCAGGAAAACGTTTCTATGCTCACCGAATTTGCCTGCTTGCTTCTTCTGATGCATTTCGAGCAATGTTTGATGGTGGCTACAGGGTAATTCAGATTTATTTACATTCATCTCTTTCGCTCCTACTTTATTCCTGTTTTATGTCTTTTAAATCTTACATGCTATCTATACATCTAACCAGTTTGTTTTACATATTACAGGAGAAGGAGGCAAAAGACATTGAGATTCCAAATATTAAGTGGGATGTCTTTGAGTTGATGATGAGGTAAAAATCTTCTCATAAATGGCTAAAGGGGGTAAATTGGAACACAATAATGGTCTAACTGCCGGTTCCTTTTCTTGATGGCAGATATGTTTATACAAGATCGGTTCAGGTTAATTCGGACATTGCTCAGGATCTTCTACGTGCTTCTGATCAGTATCTTCTTGAGGGACTTAAAGGTCAATGTGAATATGCAATAGCCAAGGTTAGTTAATACGTGATCCAATCATCCGAGTTCTTCCCTTTATACGTATATTTATGCACGCACCAAGCAACTTGTTTCTCTGACAATATGTTCACTTCTTTTGAAGGATATGTCTGTGGAGAACGTCTCCTTCATGTTCGAGTTGTCCGAGGCTTTTAATGCTCTTTCTTTAAGAAGTGCATGCATTCTTTTCATACTGCAGAACTTTGACAAACTAAATGCCATTGGCTCGTAAGCGAATCTTATCCATATACATTAATGTTTCAAGTAAGAAATAGATATTTGTGTTGAATATAAAGGAAGTAGTTAAACTGGGTCTTTGTTCTTTATTATGCAGTTTCTCTCAACTGATTGAGCACATGTTGCCCGAGATTCGCAGTTACTTTGTGGGAGCACTCACTAGATCAAGTCAAGCTTATTCGCAGCAATAGTTTATAGTCAGGCATTAGTTTTTTGTTTCTTTTGGTCAATTTTTTGGGGTCCATAAGTAGATCAGATGGATAGAATTTGGTTTATTTTTGTAGTGTTAATTAGTCCATTACCATATAGCTATTTCTGATCAGGCATTGTGTGTCATCTTTGGTTGAATGTTAATGTCATAGTATGCTATTCTTTCTCCAAACTGGCCTTGGGCTTACATTTCCACTCTTCTGAGTGCATATTTGATCAATTTTCAGTTTGCATTTACTATTTAGATGAGTACTTGGGTTCAAAGTTTTGTACTCCCTACACATTGATTTTTGGTAATTTCTAAAGTATTAAACACTATTCACTAAAGTTTTATGGTTTACAGTTATTTAGAAAAAGAGATTTATGAGCCATTCATTCTTTTTGTTTTGAGCTTAAACAAAAATATCATTAATTACATTAAACACTACTCACTAAAATTTTATGGTTAACATTTGATATAATTTGTTCATTTTTATTTTTTAAATTCTCTACTCATTCTTCCAATAAATTAAAAAATTTAAAATAAGTTTAGCCAAAAATTATGCTTCCAAGTTACTCCCTCCATCCCTTAAACAATTTCCCATTTTGAATTTTAAAAGATTTAAGGGAAGTGTATTTTGGTGTTGATTTTTCAAAAATACACTTTGATGTGATGGATAAAGTAAGATGAGATAGTTAGATTAATAGAGAAATAGTGTGATGTGATAGGTAAATTAAGAATTAATAGGGGTAAAAATAACTTTTTTATAAGAAAAAAGAAGTATTTTTTGGGACGGATGAAAAAGATAAAGAAGGAGTGCTTTGTGAGACGGAAGAAGTACAATTCATGGATCAATCATGTTTGGTTTGGGCTTAGTATGCTTGGTGAACATTTTTTAATTCATATACGAAGCCCAATTATGTAACTTGTTCAGAAGTCAGAACCAGACACCGAAAGACGTGAGAATGTTTCCACGTCTGGTTCGGACGTCCGTCGCCGCCGGGCGCCTTTTGTCGACGCGAGCTACTCAGGCGGTTGCGGCAACGAAGCCTAAAGCCTCGGAAGGTGGCGCCGGATGCATCGCTTCCACCAGAAAGGCAGGCAGGGATACTCCGGTGAGGAGTCGCTTAGGTCTTGTGCACCCTAATCGGAGTGCCGGAATCACCAAGGCGGTTGCAGAAACGCAGCCTACAGCCGCTGATGGCGGCGAAGGAGACGGGGGCATCACTTCCAGGAGAAAGGCAATCAAGGATACTCTGGGGAGGAGGCTTTTAAGCCTTGTGTACTCTAAGCGGAGCGCCGTAATCACTATCCGGAAATGGAAAGAGGAAGGCCACGCCGTCAAAAAGCACGAGCTCGTCCGCGTTATTCGAGAGCTTCGCAAGCTCCGGCGTTACAAACACGCGCTCGAGGTATTTCGGGAACGTGAATCAGAGAAATTCTTCAATTTTCCCCCCAAATTTATCTCAATTTGGACTATCTATATATTAGGTTTAATGTGATTTTTTTAGAGTATGTGAAGGTTCAGGGAAATCTATATTTGCGAATATCGAACTTTTTGTTTGGAAGTTTTAACATCTTTTTTTTACCTTCTCATTGAGATTTTTTGGGAAAGAAATACGTGATGAAGAAGTAAAAGAAATTTGAGCTCAGAGATTCTTCATCTTAAAAGAAGAATCTCTGAGTTGGTGTGTTTTTCATCCTGCAAATGCAGTGTTTTTCGTGTTAGGTCGTCATAATTTTTGAAAAGAAATCATGCCTATACTCCCAAAAACTTGAAAATTTACACGAAAACTTCAAGATTGCATAATTACGAATCTTGGAATAATATCCCGAGTATAATAGTAAAAATATTGAATTTTCTTGGAGCGCTAACAATAATGATGCATTCCTGTAAAATCTCAGATTTTTGGGAGTATTGCCATGAATTTTTCCTAATTTGTTTTGTTATTCATCCTTGTAATTTATTGACATGAGTTTTTCCTGATTAGTCTTGTTATTCATCCTTGTAATTTATTACCTTGTTTCTCTAATCCATCTCTGTCAAAATGACACATTGGGTTTTCAACACAATTTTTTTCTGGCTTTAGATTAGAACCTAAAATGAAAACAGAAATGAATGCTTTATGCTGAAAGTGAACGTAGTAACATAAACTGTGAATTTACATTTACCACAGGTTTGTGAATGGATGAGGCTACAAGATGATATCCACCTTTTATCGGGTGATTATTCCGTCCATTTGGATCTGATAGCTAAGGTTCAAGGCATAAATAGGGCCGAGAAATTCTTCAGCGAAATACCCAGTAACATGGTAGACTACTGGACATATAGTGCCCTTCTCCACTGCTATTCCCAGGAAAAAGACACTGATAAAGCCGAAGCCCTTATGAAAAAGATGTCCGAGTGTGGCCACTTGAAGCACCCACTTCCTTACAACCACATGCTGTCTCTATACATATCAACAGGCCAATTAGAGAAGGTCCCAAACACAATTCTTGAGTTAAGGAAGAACACTTCACCGGATATTGTCTCCTACAACCTTTTCTTCGCTTCATGCTCGTCACTGAACGACTTTGAAACTGCAGAAAAGATCTTCCTTGAGCTGAAGAAAGCCAAGGTTGAACCAGACTGGATAACATTCAGCACGATGACCAGTATCTATATTAAAAGTTCACATAATGACAAAGCAGAATCCACTTTGAGAGAAATGGAGAAACGGGTCTTTAAGAGGACCCGCATTGCGTTTCCCTCTCTTGTTAGTTTGTACACTAACTTGAAAAACAAAAACGAGGTGCGCCGCGTTTGGAAGAAGATGAAATCTATTTACCACAAGCTGAACGATTATGAATACACTAGCGCAATATCTTCACTGCTGAAACTCGACGATTTTGAAGGGGCAATGGAGATCTACACCGAGTGGGAGTCTGTTTCACCCACTAAGGACACCAGAATCTCAAATTTGATTCTTGGAGGTTACGTCGAGAAGAATCAGTTGGACATGGCAGAGAGTTTTATAGAAAAGATGGTTCAGAAAGGCATCCCCCTCAGCTATACAACGTGGGAGATACTTACATGTGGGTATTCGAAATGTGGGAAGGTGAACGAAGCTTTGGCTTCATTCAAGAAAGCCCTCGGTTGTGTCAAGAAGTGGGAACCCAATGCGAAGATAGTCCGTGAGATGTTTGGCGCTCTTGAAGAGCAAGGGAACGTGGAAATGGCCGAAGATTTGGTGGTCATACTTCGCGAAGCTGGCCATGTGAGCACAGAGGTGTATAACTTGCTCCTGAGAACTTACAAGAAAGCTGGTAAGATGCCACTCATTGTTGCTGAGAGGATGAAGAAAGACAATGTTGAACTGGACACAGAGACTGAGGAGCTCATTAGATTGACTAGCAAATTGTGTGTAACTGAAATTCCTAAACATCTTTCTTAGGAAAGACTAAGGGCTTGTTTGGTTGGGGGATTTAGTGAGGTGGTAGGAAAGTATTTTCTTAATCTGCCTCTGTTTATTTGTTTGGAACAATCCTTAAGCTTTTCTATTATCAGTTGGTCTATTTTTGCGGAGGTTTGTTGTACAATACCACATTTCAAATTTCGAACTAGGCGACATAAGACTTGTTTTTATAATTCAAAATTTAGGGTGTAGAATAACTATGAGTATGTTTAGTGCAGTGGCAAAACGTTCCCTCTTATTTTTGTGCCCAACAGAAATCTATGTAGAGAATCATTGAACTATTGATTATTCCAAGTTATACTCAACCTAGTAAGTGTAGTTATTGATTATTTACTCCTTCAGTTCATTAAAAATATTCTCTTTATGCGTTATGAGGCTTCAGTAACTTTATTTTCACTTCTATTTATTTGATTGTATCGATAAAATTTAAAAATAAAATTTATATACTAAAAAAGTACATGAAAAGGTCTATAAAGCTAGTTGTAACAAAGTTATATTATTTTATGAAATGAATAGTAAAAATAAGCAAACAAAGTGAGTTAAGTTTGACCATGTAGACTATAATTTTTTAGATATCCCAAACAATAATGTGTTCAAAAAAGAGTCCTTCATTTATGACTTTTTGCATTATATCTTTTTTATGCAAAACTTTCTATGGTTATACGGAGTATTTGGGCAAACTTTACCAACTCTGGGGTTGTTTGAAAATAGCGTTAGAGATTAACGTTAGCGTTTTTCATAACATTTTAAGATTAATTTGAAAATGACGCTGCCCGTAGATAGTCATAGTCTTTTGAAAACACGATCTCTACTCCCAAATATAGGCCATTTATCTTTCTTTTTTTAAAGAAAACCCCCTAAGTAGGAGTAAATATGTGTTGTATTCTCAAAGTAGTAGTTCAAACTTAAACTCTTCTAAATAGGAGTAATTAATATTTTTGTTGTACAATTGTTTAGCCGCCGGGAGCTACCCATCCACTGCCTTGGCGGAAATTAAATGAACATGACTTCTTCAAGTTAATTGTTTAGCCGAAACAATCCAAATTAATTGTTTAGCCGCCGGGAGTACATGGCTAGCTATTACTTCTTCAATCCAAACTTTTTCTATTTGTTTTTTTTTCTTTTTTGGGATTCTTTTTTTATTATTATTGGTGGGGGTGGAATTTTTTTGTTTTTTTAGCATAAAGCTAACAATGGAGAGATTGTGTGTTTATTTATTTTAATTGTCTTCTTCCCATAATTAATGACTTCGTGGGCTCGATGCATGCACATGTATCACCGAGTACAATTGAACTTTTGGCATTTTGCATAGCCACGTTTGTCACTGTGCATTGACATCTTTGGTATTTTGTTTTCAATTGACCTAAAATTTTGTATTTTTACATCTTACAATGTCATGTTTGTCACTGTATGTTGTCATTTTTAACATTGTATTTTCGATTGACAATGTATGAATTATTTTTTCTCCATGTAACACCATGGCCCTACACATGTGGGGGTTAGCGATGCCGACAACGTGCGACGATAACAGATCTTGGCGGCGTAAAACGGTGAGTCAACAACTCCTATTTTGGTGGTTTATATTTTTACTCCTATTTTGAATTTTAATCAATGTTTTAGTCCTACATTGGTGACAAACTTTCAATTGCACACACAATATTTATCAATATTTATCCCAAGAGGTGTAAAATGGCAATTGTCTCGAGCTAATGAAAAAAGTGAGTTGCATTATGTTGCTAATGAGTCAGCATTACTTCACCTTTTTTTTTTTGGAGATTTCCTACTACTTTCTGTTTACCTCACCGGGAAGAAAAGAGCAGTTTTAGCAGGATACAGGGCGATGGCTGTACAGCTTTCCTGTGCGTGGCTTAACGGTGCCGCAATCCCTTCCACGGCCGGACGTTATCCTCACTGCCGGAGCAATCCTCCGACGGCTCTCTCTGCGGCGGCGTGCGCTTCTTTTCCTCCATCTTCTGTCGAGGCAAGTCTCTGTATCCCGATACACACACACCTTCGAACTCTTAGATTAGATTTCCTCAAGGCTTTTAATTTGAAGCTCCCTCACCATAAATTCGTTTTCTTTAAAAGAAAATTTCTGGGTCGCCATTGATAATCTGTAACTCCTGAGGAGAAGAAAATATTCCTCCGGAAATCTATAATGGCCTGTGTTTGTACAGTGGAAATTTCGTTTGTAAATATAGAACTGAACCAACTTCAACCAATATATTTGTTTGGGTTTTTGTGGAGTCCTGTTTTAGAATTGGGCCAAAATCCTTATTTCCCAACTACTTCAAAACCTAAGGGATCTGCATTTGGGTTCAAGATTAGGAAATCTTGAGGTTTGCCAAACAGGATTTGGATTTGCAATTCTAGAATTGTGGGTTCTATTTCCAAACCAAGAATTTGAATTCTAAACGCGTGATTTTGAAGTCTGGAGTTAGAACTGAAAAGTATGTATTTCAATTGGTATCCCTCTACCATATGCAGCTTAAAGGAAAATGGAAAATATTCATTTGGTTCCAAATTATAGTTTCAATTTTCAGAAACTCTGCACGCTTGTCCTGGAAGCTCACTCCAGCACAGCATTATCATTCTCCGATTGGGACATGGATTCTTATGTCGCTGGAATCATCTGAAAAAGATTGTAAAAGATGAGTGCTTTTTGGAGGGCAATATTGAGCCTTCATATTACTAAGCACCGCTTTCTTGAAGGCCTATAGATTAGCTCCTATTTTTGTTTTCCTATTTGAGTTTGAATAGATATCATTTTTATCATTTTGGAATTTGCAGATCATTGGTGGAAAAACTAATGAGTTGTACTTAAATGAGAGTTCAAAACTTTGTACTATTTTAGAGGGATGCCAAGAAAAGTATGATTGGAATGATTTGGAGACTGATCTCTATTACTGGACAAAACAACTAAGACCAGTTCAGGTATGTGTAGGCTCTTGATTTGAATTCTTTCCGCTTAAGGGTAATACGATTGCAGCTTTATTTTTTGTAAATCTGGATGTGCCCATTGCCAATGGAGCTAAAACAGTCATTTTAACACTGTTTTAGGTATAGGTAAATAATGGACTAAATCAGTATGATCCTTTAAACTTCTCTTGCTTCTTACTTTCTATGAATTTTTCGGCGGTAAATGCAACGATGCATCAAGTGTCTTAGGGAAACAACCTCTCTGTTTTTTGCAGTGATAAGGTTGCGTACATCTTGACATCATCCCCCAATAGAATTGTGATTATACTGGGTTTGCTCTTGCTTGTTGTTAATCATGAATCTTTTTTTTGTTTCAGAAAATGAAAGAGATTTAATATTAATTACATACAAACTGAGGCTTCTATATATGTAGTGGTATCCTGGCCATATTGCCAAAACCGAGAAAGAGCTCAAGGAACAGCTGAAATTGATGGATGTTGTCATAGAGGTTCGCGATGCAAGGATTCCAATGTCAACTAGTCATCCCCAGGTCAAATTATTATCTTTTGTGTGGAGGAGTGGGGGGGGGGGTGTATCAGATTGTCATTGACAAGATACTCTTAAGCAGATGGACTCCTGGCTCGGTACTAAAAAACGCATTTTAGTTTTGAACCGGGAGGATATGGTATCTGAGGCTGATCGAAATGTTTGGGCTGCTTATTTTGCTAGTCAAGGAATAAAAGTTGTGTTCTCCAATGGACAACTGGGTATGGTACGTAAAAGTGTATAGCTTACTACTTAGCTTATAGGGAGTAATTCATAACTTTCCAATAAAGGTCAAAAGATAACAAAATGTAACGAAAATACACCCTTTTCGTTGAATAGAGAGGAACACTTTGGACTTTCCTCCATTATCCTTAATTTGTGTCTAATACATAAGGGACTATAATTTTGGGAGAGAAGTAACAACAATAACAACCTAGTAGAATCCCACAATAGTACGGTCTGGGGAGGGTGTGTGTACGGAGACCTTACCCCTACTTGGGAGTTGGGAGATGGTTTAGATGGGGTAAAAGATGGTTTTGGTTCTGTAATGCAGGGAACCATGAAGCTAAGTCGCTTAGCAAAAAGTTTAGCAGGAAGTGTGAACATAAAGCGCCGGGCAAAAGGGTTACTTCCTCGTCCAGTAAGTTTCATTCTTTACTCTCAATGTATGCACTTGAATACTTTCCAATAGTTTATTCAACGTCACGGCAAGGTTATAATAGTGATTTCTTTAATTTTGTCAAGCACACAATAAGTTATGATAATAATAAGATTGACAACATCATAATGGATTTCATCTTGCATTGGTAGTCATGCACTCATGCTTGCACACTTACACCTGGAAACAGCTCAAGTGATAAGTGGTTGAGGGTTAAAAGTTTTTATTTTCCTCTAGCAACTCGAAAGTTAAGTAATGTTACAGAAGGGTTATAGTTTGCTTCAATAGTTTTATGCTTTGATGATATTTGTTCTTCAACTCAACTGCTTCATACACATTGTTGATTGTAATGTCTTAATATGCATAGTTTGAATTACTTTTGATCTTCATTCTTCACAGGTTCGAGCAGGAATCATTGGGTATCCAAATGTTGGTAAATCATCTTTGATCAATCGGCTACTGAAGCGTCGAATGTGTCCTGCTGCTCCAAGACCAGGTGTTACTCGAGAACTTAAGTATGCCCCCTCATATTTCCTATCGTCTGATTTTTTAAAAGAATAAAATTGTACATAAACAACTTTCATTTAGTATTTTTCTTCTGTTCACGAAGTTGAGCCGGGGGTCTCTTTGGAAACAGCCTCTCTACTTTCGAGTAGGGGCAAGGTCTGCGTACACACACCTTTCCCAGACCCTACTCTTGTGGGATTTAACTGGGTTGTTGTTGTTGTTGCTTCTTTTCACGAAGTGATTGATATGGAATATAGATTAGCAATTTGGAAAATTCTTAAGAGTTATCAACTAGCTTATAACTCATGCTCCCTCCATCACATAAAGTTCCTAGAAGTTTGGCTTCACAAGGTTTAAGAAAGTTGATGAAAAGTAAAAAGTGTGTGGTTAGAATTTGTTTAGAGGAGAGAGAATTGTTGGTAGCCACATATTCATTGCCAAAATAGGGGATAAAGGGTAAAGTTTTTTTTGGGACATCCATAAAAAGAAAAGTGTAAAGAACATAATGGGATGAAGGGAGTAAGCTGTAATACTATTCTACCTCACATATTAAAATCCTATTAAACGTTACATTGGTACGCTTTTAAAGAAAATGATGTTGGTGTTTGCTAGTACTCTGTACTTTACCAGTGTACCAAGTAAAAATTGGGCCCACGAAATGAAAGGCTGAAATCATAGATGAAAGAGTGAAACACAAAGTTACTGGTGTTATTTTGGCATGCACTAAGAAGGGAATTAAATCCTTCAAAATAGAACATATGGAGTAGTTATTCTAAAGTAAAATGTATAATTTGATAAGATGCAAAAACAACTCTGCTGAAAGGGAAAAACGGGCAACTATTTTGTATCTAGGTATGTCGAGAACAATGTAACTAGTCCAAAGCTGGGTCCTTGGATCTGTCATTTTTACATTTACGAACATGTGTATTAAGATGCAATATAAACTTTATTTATCTTCCATTTGAAGACTTTTAATGTGGAGAGGATCTTGTGGAGTTGTGGTACGAAAAAAAGTTGTCTTGTTTCATTTTCTTTGCATTCAAATGAAATCTGACAATCTTTTGTTTTTCACACGTTGCTGTGAACAGGTGGGTCCGTTTAGGGAAAGATTTAGAACTGCTGGATTCTCCTGGCATAATTCCAATGAGGATTAGTGATCAGACGTCGGCAATAAAGCTTGCCATATGCGACGACATTGGTGAAAAATCCTATGACGTAACAGATGTCGCTGCTATTCTAGTGCAAATGCTCTCTAGGCATCCTACTTTAGGTATGATTCATTTCCTTTTTGAGCTCTTTAGTTTGCATAATATTGGCCTCGTTTGGGAACAATGTTTTCAGTTAGCGTTTTGGATTATTATTGAATAGTGCAGATTCACTTTGAAAATGTTAAAGCTAAACGCTGCCGTTAGATAACATTTTCAAAACATTAAAGTTGTAACTAAACGGGCACATTGTAGCTATAGTTTGTTAAAGATAAACCCATTAGCAATCCATCCCATACATAAATAGAACATTGTGTTTATGATTCAATACCAGGAAAGTTTCATTATTTCTTTTTGTTTAGCCTCTTTTAAATACCGTATTTTTTGGCAATTTTCTCATCTTTTGTCTTAGGCAATAAAGTTCAGGACCGCTACAAAATCAAGATCGATGGTCACTGTGGTAAACTGTAAGTCTATTGTGCCTTTGGGTATTTGGAGATTTGCAGTGAAAAGTGAAACACAAGAAAAAAACTTCCCTAGGCATTCTGCAAGATCCAAACACACACGTTTCTCATCCTCGATTTCCAGCCGAAAGGAGTTTTATTTTGTTATATATGTTCTTCGGTTCGCAGGTTTGTCCAGAAACTCGCGCTTCAGTTATTCAATGGAGACAAGCACCAAGCATCGTTCCGTATATTGTCAGATTTCAGAAAAGGGAAGTTTGGATGGGTGTCCCTTGAGAGGCCGCCGCGGTGACTTTGCCTACCCTACACGTAGTAAAGCCTCTCCATCTCCTCGATCGGCAAGATATTGCAGCAGGGTTGGACTTTGGTAGACTGTAAAATTAACTGGTCAGTTTTTTCTTTCTTGAACAAATATCTATTTTTGTATAACATATGTTGTGTTACATCTAGGCGAAATGTTGGACTAAAATATAAAAGTGTTATTGTGTAATATAATGACATGTTTATATGAGTAATTTACTTAAATAGGACTAAAATATAATGACTTTTTCCAAATAGGACCATATGTTTTTATTTCTCAATGTAGGACATTTGATCTTTATTAATTAGTCATTATTCAAGTAAATGTCAATCATTACTAGGCATTATTCCTTCCACGAAGACATTAATAAATCCTATTTAGGGAATAGAAAAGTTTAAGCCCTAGATTAGGAAAGTCATTATGTTTTAATATTATTTAGTGCAAATTTCACTGTTTATATTTACACTTGAAACGTTTAGATAATTAGATCCTAGTCCTATAGTTAGGATTATTTAGTTAAGTAGGATTAAAGTCTGATTTCAAAAATACTTTATGTATTAACTTGGTCCCATAAAAGTCTTTCTAGTTTGATTTTGAGGGGAACAAAATGTTAGAAAA
The DNA here is from genome assembly GCA_003260385.1 of Cuscuta australis. Classification (NCBI taxonomy): domain Eukaryota; kingdom Viridiplantae; phylum Streptophyta; class Magnoliopsida; order Solanales; family Convolvulaceae; genus Cuscuta; species Cuscuta australis. The sequence goes on from NQVE01000156.1 coordinate 1,843,616, forward strand.
TGAAAAGTATGTCATAGGTATCTCTTTGGATGAGAGATAAAGTTTTTGAGCCACATATGAGTCTATTTTTTTTGGATATCCAAAAAAATATGGAACTTTTGTGGGATGGAGACACTATGCAATGTGCAAGTCAAAATTTCAAATAAAAACTATCTTGCCTTCACAATTTTGATAAGACTAAATTCAAAGTTATACCATTCACGAGGTGAAAAAATACGTTTCTTTTTTACACATATTTTCATTGATCATTTGACAAATGACATTATTATGTATTGGGAAATTTATCTAAACAATACTAAAACATAATGATTTTCTCAATGCATGCAGTACCATATGTTTTTATTTTCCAATGCAGTACTAGTGTTTAATGTCCAGTGTTCATTGTTCAAGTAAATGTTCATCGCCAGTAGACATTGTTTAAACTAAATGTCCAACATCACTGAACATTGTTTTCGCCACTAGACATTATTCAAGTACTATTAAAGAAATAAAAAAGTTTAAGTAATGCATTGGGAAAGGACATACTCCGTATATTTTAGTACTATTTAGTGCAAATTTCACTTATATATTATCAAATCATGTTTATTGCTTCGTATAACTTATGATATGATTTTAAAATTTTTATTTCTACACCAATTTAATTAAAAGAAATTGAACTATAAATAATTTTACACTGGGTCACACAATAAATAAATAGTTTATTTATTTACATTATATTATTTAACACAATTAAATTTACAGTGAAAGACTCAGCTCTAATATATGCGAGATGAGACTTTAGATTTCATTTTTCTCATAGCTCCTCCAATGAGGTAGTGCATGTATATATATTTTAACGCGTGCTACTCATTTTATGTCGGGTATCAGGGAGTGGGTTTGTTTATCCCCGGATTTCATTGTAAACTTCCTTTAACTGAATGAAATGTTCCTTCCAAAAAAAGAAATATACTCGGTAATAGATGGTGTAAATTTAAGGAAAAATTATCTCAAATAATTTTACCTTTTTGCGTTCTTCCAAAAATATTCTTACGTTTCATTGTCCTAGAAAATCATCTCATCTTTCCTCATGTTTACAAATTTTGGATCGCCGTTATGATGCCAATGGTTATTTAACGGAATTTTTAGAAAATGCTTGCGTTTATCGCAAATAAATGAAGAGTGAGATTATTTTAGGTAAATTCTCTTTTTTTGTTTTTTAATTTCAAACTTTAAATTTAAATATATTTTTTAAAAATGTTTTTATAAATAATACCAAATCGAAGTGTTCTTTTAGAATGACACTGATTATTATTTTTTCAATAATCTGGTAATAGTTGTTTTTTTCCAAAATAATATTTCAAAAGTTGTGAAATTACACAATAAATTATTCTATACAATGAAACTAATTTATTTAATCCATTAATCATAACATTTTAAGTTGCAATTACTCTATAAATGTTTTTTGCAAAACAACATTACAATAATTGTGAAAATCACACAATAATTTTTTCCCTGAAATGAAAATTTTACTTTTATAACTCACTATATTTTTTGTTGCATTACAATTTTTTTATGAATAGCACTCCAAAATGTTTAACGATTATTTTCTATTGCGTGTATTATTTTTTCTCTAAAATGACACTACAAAACATGTGATTTTTTCGATAATTTAGTACAAATTTATTCCACAAAATAATAATTCAAAATTTATGAAAATGGCACAAATTTTTTTCCCTCCAAAACGGCAATAATAATTTTATAACTCACTAAAAAATTTTATTGCAATTTTTTTTCTCGAGCGCCACACTAAGTTATTTTCGATAATCCAATATTATATTTCCCAAGAACAGAATACAATATTTGTAAATCGTTATATTTAAGAAAATTGAGACAAATATCTAACAAGAGTGTACTGTTATTTTTTTAAAAGACAAATTTTGAATTTTAAATTAAAAATGAAAAAAAGTAAATTTGCCTAGAATAATCTCACCTCTCATTTATTTTCAAAAAATAGGCATTTTCCAAAAAAGCATGCGGAAAGGTTGAATTATCTCTAGTTACATTAAAAAGTGAGATTATTTTTTAAAAAAGCGTGAAAAAGTGGAATTATATAAGATATTTTTTCCTAGATTTAATGATGTCAAATGGTGCATATAAATACTTTGTAAATAATACTCCATCTGTTACAATTTTAATTGTCTGTTTCGGTTAATAATATGTTACTTAAAATATTTTCAATACAATTTATTAAAGAATTACAGCAGAATTTAAAAATATATTAAAAACAATTTATATTGTCTGTTTCGGAGTACTTTATATATTAAAAAATTAAATCAAAGACTCTACAAAATGAAATATAATATGACTATTATTTTATCAAATAAATAAAAAAATAAGTAAAAAATAAATTAAATTTGATTATGTGAGTGACAAATATGTAACTTAATTTAGGACAAGGCGACTGTCGATTGTTTGTCAAAATATAAGACAGGTCCACAGTATAAATATATAGTTCCACATAGCATGCTCGTAACTAAATGTGATGTGTGTCCCCACAATGATTATAATTACTTGCAAAAATGAATGAAAACTACAAATAGCTTTCTTCATGTATTATCCCCTTTTGATTACCTTGAATTATTGATTGAGTCATGATAACAATATACCCGTCCATTTTTAATTTATTTAAATCTTGATCGATATAAACATGTAAAATAAAATTTATGTATTTCAATTACATAAAAGGTTCCCAGTTATAGGTCGTTTTACATATTTAGTCCATACATAACAAATATCAATAATTTGGTCCTCAATTATTGTACTGTTTTTCACAAAAAGTTCTTTGTTAACATTTTTGTTAAAAACATGGATAAAATTGTATATTCAAACTTCTCTCTATTCAATTAAGCTGCATCCCTCCTCTCATACTCATTCTCGAATCCGTTGCTGAGTTTGAAGCTCTAAACCCTAAACCGAAACAATCACTCTTCTCTCAATTGTTCATCTTCTGGGTGAAACTAAAAATTGAAACCAACAACCTTCATGGATGAATTTTATGGATTAGTCTCGGGAAATTGCAAAGAAAACAAATTTTAAAACTCATTCATGAAAGTTACTGATTCGATTTTGGATTCCACCAGGAAGACGAACAACTGAGAGAGGAGGGATGATTTAGGTTTTGTATCAAAACTTCAAATTCAGCGACGAGTTTGGGAAAAGAGTGCAAAAGGAGGGAGGATGCTTAATTGAGGAAAGAGACGAGCGTGAATTTACAATTTTATTCATGTTTTTAATGAAAATGTTAACAAATGACCATTTGTGTAAAATAATATAATAATTGAAGACTAAATTATCGATATTTGATATGTAGGGACTAAGTATGTAAAACGAATTATAACTGGGAACCTTTTATGAAATTTACTCTAAAAATTATTCTCTTCATATATAAGAGGATTTACTTCCCATTAAACGAGTGAGGATAAACATATTTTATTGTAATAAGTGATTAAAGCGAATAAAAAAACCTGATATACGGACGAGAAAAAATTTATTTAAGAGTGGCGGATGAAAAATAATTAAAGATAATGATTAGACCGTGTACGGCATGTTTAGGCCTAATATATATAATCCGTTCATGCATTGTCTATCTTTGTAGCAATTAACATTATATGCAATGCACTAATCCACATTTATAATAGAGGACAATTACTCAGCTAACACGATTAATCTTTGTCGTCGTTGTGTCTGTTGGTTCATTTCTTGGTTAATTGTACATGGTTTTCCGTACTAGCGACAAATTTATAATGGGATTTAATTTGTACACATGCGTTGATGATAGTTACTCTCTATGATGTATAGTCCTGTTTTGATTCTGCGTTAGATGTCAGCATTGGAATTTTGAAAAGACTATCGGACGGTAGCTTTTAGCATTACATTTTGTCATTTTTAGAATCAATCTACACCATTAAAATTTTATCCAAAACACTATTCGTTAAACAAAAACGTTATTTCAAAACAAGGGCATACTTGTGTTTGTTAGCGCTATCAAATAGCAACACAATTTAACAATAGAAGTCGTTGGTACGTGATAGTTTATGTATAATTAGTTGTGATATTGATCGATAATGTACCGATTGTGGTGATAGTAATTTATAGGTTTTGATTCGAGTAATACAAATTTTTTGACAAGTAATATAATGCTTAAGTCCACCATCTCAAATTTTTAAATTTTTATCAAAAAATTTCTGAATCTACTATTGCAATTCTATTATTATTGTAATTCTAACTAGATAAAGAATAGAAAAAGATTATTAGAAATTAAACATATACTCATTCCGTCCCATAAAACCTTTCTCCTTTCTTTTTTCATCCGTCCCAAAAAACACTTCTCATTTTTATTAAAAAGTACTTTTACCGCTTACTTTTTCATACCCTACCTATCACATCATACCTTTTTACGAATAATCTATTCATCAAATCATACTTTTACCCATCACATCAAAGGATATTTTTGGAAATTCAATACCAAAATGCACTCCCCTTAAATCCATCTCCAAAACCAAAACTCTCATGTTTTTCGAGAGTGGGAGAGACAAATAGTAGCTAGTGTTCTCCTCCAATGCAATGTGGACCCTACATACACCCCATCTTCTTCAAGGACAATCTCTTCCTCCCAATCTCCTATATATACTACCAACTTCTTTCCCTATTTTTCTCATTCCAACTCCTTCATTAATTTTCCATTTCTCCTCTTCTTCTCTTCAAATATTTCAACTCAATATATCATCATAAAATCCAAAGTATATAGTAATAAGTCACATTTTAATTTATTATTATTATTATCATTGTCACATTATTTTGATCCTACACGGAAAGAAAATGAACTCAGCATCAAGTTTCCAGGAGCTCGGAAACAACAATGCATTGCCGGTGTCGGCGGGAATCTTCGACATCCCACCACTCTCGAGGCGCTCTTGTCCACCTCCGAGGAGAATCAATCTCGAGATGTGCACAGAGGGCCTCGGGAGTGAAAATGGGGCCCGCATTTGTGAGAGCGTCGACAAGCTTTTCTCGCTCTTGCTGGAGAACGAGAAGTCCCAGCCGTCCTCGAGCGCCGGGGGACGGAGGTCGAGGAAAGCTAGTAACCGGACTCCGAGGAGCTTCCCGCCTCCCCTCTCTTCAATGAGCGGGTGCAATGGGGTCCAGGTGAGGCCCCGCCGTGACGGCGGCCGTTTGGTCATGACGGCTGTTACGGTGTGCGTGTCTTCCTTCGTGACGGAGAGGTCCGGCGGGAGGCTCCGGCTGTGGCTCAAAAACGCCGGCGATTATAAAAGTAACAATCTTATTGGCGAGGAAAATGAAGGAGATGAAGAGGGAGAAGAGAAGGGCGGCGCATGCCTTGACGCCGCCGGTGACGCCGTTATTCCATCCTCGGCGGCGGCGGCGGCGAAGAGCAGGTGCATGGAAATTGATCGTCGCAACAACGGGAACCACATCAGCTGGACTGGGTCCCAGCCGTCCTGTTACGTGGCCATTTCTTGATGAAGTGTCATTTGTGGTTTTGGGCCCCACAATCCGATGACTTGGAATGTGTTGGAAATAATTAGAATATTCTTTCTGAAATTGTTCTGTTTGAAAAAAAATGGAAAGTTCTACGGTACGGTGTTAGGTGTACCATATGTTGCTATGCAGGTGTACGGTTGAAAGATTCTAATATTTTTATCCAATAGATTATTAATGTAGTGTTATTATTAATGATTAATCCCTATTTAATTTGAAATCTCTTAATTGTTTTTTTAAAGACTTGTTCTTTTATTTCTTGCTTTATTTTTCAAAAAAAATTTCGTTTTTGAGAAAAAATGACTAATATATTAAAAAAAAGTCATTGTAATATATTCTATCTATTTTGGACTGATATGATAAATTAATAAAGTGATTTGTCTTTCTTTTTTCTTTGACACTAAATTAGAACTTCAAATTGCAAAAGTAAATCTGTCAAAAGTTAAAATAGAAACCGTTTTAAAAAATGGAGGGTACGAGTTATATTTGGAAAATAACCTAAAATAAGAGGAAGACATATTCTTTATACACAAATATGAGTGATGTGTTTGCACTGTATGTGGCAATGTGCGTATGTTGCCACTTCATAATATTCATTGGTAATAACATTATTACAATTATAACTTCCATTTTGATAATAATATGAAACTCATACTTGTTAACATTTACAAGAGGAATAAGTGATGTTAACCCGATATCTTGTTTCTAATTTAGTCTTTTTTCACAATATATACTCTAATATATATTCTTTGCATTCTATCTCCTTGCACATGTGCTTTTTTAAATTTTTAAATATATACGGTATATATCGTTGTTAACTATGGAAAAGATAATTTTGACAAATACTTGCTACTCTCTCCGTCCGATGAAGTTGGAGGCAGCGAATCAACGATTGATGGCGCATGAGGAGGAAGCCTTGAAAGAGGTAGAAGACACGACGACTACATGGGGATGATACGTCTGTTATTGAAAATATTCAAAATAGGAGAATTAACTATGGGTAAAAGAGATATTTTTATATAGTAATAAACTGTGTTAATAGTATTTTTAAGAGGGAAAAAGTATACGTTCCATCATAATCATAGTAGATCATAAATGAGTTTTTTTTCAGAGTAAAAGTCATACAAATACTTACTTTTTTTTCCTTTGTCCATTGCAAATCTTCATAAGCATTTGTTCTTTGTCACTTTCTTTGCGGAGTCAAATACTAATTGAATAAAAGACTGTTCGGCCTCTCCTATTAGTTCTTTGCATGGACGTGCGTTTTCTCTGTCATTTCAACCATGGTAGAGGTAAAGTATACTCTAATTGTACACCAAAAAAATGCATCGACATTTTAATGATTCACAGTGCATGGCCGGCCCCGAAAAATAAAAAAATAAAATTGACGCGGTCTAAAATTTACATTTTGGGCCCCGTTTTATTCTTTAGAATATGCATTAAAATTAACCCCAAAATTTAAAAATATGGGACCCTAAAATTTTAGGAGCTCTGTGTGATTGGCCACTTTGCACATCCTCCGGGCCACCCATGATTCACACTGACACAAAATGTTAGTTCACTCAAAAAATTTTGCACTGGTATTTTCTGTCAATGTAAACCATCACATTAGCACAAAATGTCAGTGCATACCTTTGGGGTACAAATTTTGGAGTACAAATAGTTTAATCCTTGTTGTTTTTCAATTCCCTTCTTTCAATCATATATCATCTTTTGAGACATATCGAGACACCATAGTGATCCATTAGTGAGGGGTGTTTGCATTGACTACATACTTTGGATGATGGATTCTCACAAAAATAAAAGTTACTTGTAAAATTCTACACTATGACAGTGCGTATATTGTCATTTTACAGTGCGTATATTGTCATTTTACAGTGCGTATATTGTCATTTTACAGTGTTTAATTAAGTACTCCATAGCATTCTTTATTTTTCTATATTATGACTAAGGCAAAATTAGACTTGGCAAAATAGACACGGATCTGATAACCGGAATCGAATAACCCATAATCTAATCTGGAATGACTCGTAAACTGACGAACCAAATTATATCCGAAAATCTAAAATGATCCGAACCGAATTGAATGTACTCAAACCCGATTTAGATCCAAATCTGATTGAACCAAAACCAAACTAATTGCCAGGTCTAGGCAAAACCTTTTTCTCTTCTAAATTCTTGGCCGGGAGGCCTTGTATAGGGAGCCTGATTAATACTTCCTCCGTCCCACTATATTTGTCTACTTTCATTTTTGCACACCATCCAATACAGTTCTTTAATCCATTTTATCTTGTGATTTGTATATTAAAAAATTATAGAAGTTATATATTAATAATCTATATGTTAAGACAAATCAAACAAGATCATGCATGACTATATTTAGACTTACACATTGAGAGAATTTGATAAGTCAAAGTGCTTAGATGAACAGTTCCAAAAGTCAAAAGTGGACGAATATAACGGGACGGAAGGAGTATTTGGAAAAAGTCTAATCACCAGAATTTAATTTAATTTGTTTTTTTGAAATGCAGACCGTATTCTAAACAAATTTTTATAACAGAATTTTTAGTTTTTACATCCCAATTTCTTGACATTGACATTGGTTTCTATTCGAGCACTTCTGGTTATAAAATTGATGGCATCTATACATCCCCTTAATCTCCGGTAAACCCCACCTCGGCTAGAGCCGAAGCCATCCTCTCGCCTCTTTTATTGAACCATTCAACATTAATTTATTTTAAGATTAAATTAAACTAAATTGAATACAAGGAAAGATATCTACGGACTACGGAGTATATTTTTACATGTTACGGAGTATTATACTTCCTCCGTCGCAAATTAAATGGTCTGTTTACTATTCACATGGTTAAGCCTTATTCATTTTTTTCTATATTCTCGTTAGTCATTTGATAAAATAATATAATCATGTCATAACTAGTTTTGTAGATCTTCAGATTTGGTTTTTAAATATGTATTTTTTAAAAAATCGTGTACTATTTTTCATATAAAATGATTTAAAAATAAATATAGTCACACATTGTAAAACATATATAACAGAAAATTTAAATTGGGACAGATGGAGTACAAAACAATGCTCCGTTTTTTAATCTTACTTTTTTATTTCTTTTAAAAAAATACGTTAAACCGAACTGAAATAATCGAACTTAGATGCACCTTATTAGCTTGGGGAATATAATACGCTCTCCGTCCCCAATTTGATTACAATTTGTTTTCTCTGTCCTCTCGATATTTTTTTTGTTTGTTTCTGTGATTTCATTAAGTGTTTGATAAAATAAAATATTCTTGGTGGTTTTTGTTTTGTAGAACTTTAATTTTAACGTAATTTTTTAATACGTAATTCTTATATCTTATAGATATATTCTATTTATAAATAAAATAATTTCAAAAAGTAAGATATTATTTCTCGTAAACTTCAATTTGATTTTGCAATCAAATTGGGGACGAATATAGTATGTGACACCACATGCATGCATGAGTCCTTTGAGGTTAGCTAGCTAGCTAGTAGCCTAGTACGTACTAGTGTTTTTTTCTTTTCATAAAGTTTTGGAGGAAACCATTAGTCCAAACACAGGGTTTTAGCTAGCTAGCTATAGTATAGTGACGATATATCTTTTGTAAACCTACCTAATAATAATACTCTCTCCGTTTTAAATTATTTGTCACATTTCTATTACTGAAGCAAAATATCAAGTTTTTTCAATTCATTTTATTTACATATTGGTAAAGAAATAAAAAATAAAAAGCACATATAAAAAAATACATGAAAAGTTCTTCGAAATAAGAGGTGCCAAGAATATTTTATTTTATCAAATAACAAATGAAAACGTAGAAATAAATAAAAGTTCTCGCTTGAAAAAGCAAATGTGACAAATAATTTGGGAGGGAGGGAGTAATAAGAAAAAAAGAATTGCAGTGTTTTTGAAAAGAGTTTTGGGATGCATGCATAGGGGGAGGACACGCATCCCCCAATAATGACCTTTTTGGTGTGACATGGTGGCTCCGCCGTGGGAGGTGGTGGCTCCACCGCCCCAAGCGTTGTCGGAATCTCATTGGCTGGGATGGGGGGGGGGGGGGAGCATTCATAGTTGCCTCCTTAGTGCTCCGTACATGGCTTGTACTCCACCAATCCCAATCCATTCTCTCGATTCTTGTCGATCTTCTATCCACCCTTCGTCGCCATAGCTATAGAGTAATATCACTAGTCTTCCTTTTTCTCATTATGTTCTATGATCGTACTACTTCCGTCTCCTAAAATTCCCGACGCTTTAACTTTACCAACTGTTTGAGAGCTCGAATTCATCGGAAATCATTTTTTTTTTAAATTTTTTGAATTCTAGAATTTGATTTTTGTAATGGACAAAGACGATAACACAAGCGGTTGATATTTATACGATTGTTGATGTACAGCGGGATGTCATTCTTTAATTACGAGTTATAAATTAAATAAAACTCAAACTTGAATTTGTAAATTACTTGAGAAGAGATGTAGATTTCTAATTGAGTAAACTTTGAATTAGAAGAATTAAGTTCAAATCCAAATTCTTTGAATTCCAAACAAGAAATTTAATTTCGGTCAAATCCAGATTTGAAATCCAAATCGGAAAACAGCCTATATAGGCGTAAACAATACACACCACATTGTAATTGTCACATTGCCATCGCAACATACACTGCCATATTTCGCCGCCAGCCACTAGAGTGCCGTTGTGGAGCGCTGATGGTTGACTGATCACACTGTCATCACTTTTCCATCACACTGCTGACACATACTATATACTCTTATACAACACTACCATTATACTCCTATTTTAGTCTTAAAAGACTCGAGACTGCTATTTTGATATTTTCATACTTTTTACTGCTATCGAGAGAGATTTCTTGATCGAAATTCAAGCTTTCAAACACACCATTGGAGATTTTAAAAAAGTTGTTGAAAAGTAAAAAATGTATGATTAGAATTTGTTTAGATGGGAGATAATTGTTACTAGGCACAAATTCATTATCTAAATGAAGAATAACGTAATTAAATTTATAAGAAAAATAATCCAGAATAATTATAACTTTACCTAATTTTTCAAAAATTATCTCATCTTTCACTATGATGCATAATAATCACAACTTTACTAAAATTTGCGAGTTTTAGGTCATCATTAATTTATTAACGACGGGTTAACAAAAACGATCTATTTTGTGTGACAAAATGAAAGTTGGGATTATTTTTTATGATTTTTCGTTTTATATTTTTGTTGAAATTTTCATTTAAATAGTTAAAATAATTTTGTACCTCCATCATTTCTTTTTCTTTCTTTAAAGATTAGTCTAACTCTGAATATAAATAAAAAGTAAATATAAAAAATTACAAAAATAAGAAGAATAACTAAAAAAAGGATTAGAACCCTCATATTGATTACGTTATTTATTTCATTAATTTTGTATGATTTTAGTTATTTTTATCATTTTCTTTATTTTTTATATCTATTTTTTTAATTTTTTCAAAGGTAAGACTAATATTTAAAAAAATAAAAAGAGATGGGGGTAGAAAGTCATTTAAAAATTTAAATAAAAATTTCAAAAAAATTAAAAAATGAAGATTAATAAAATATAATTTTAACTTTCATTTTGTTATGCAAAACTGACCGTTTTGATAGCTTGCCATTAGCAACTTAACAACGATACAAAACTGACAAATTTTAGTAAAGTTGGGTTCTTAAATTTAAAAATCTTTTGAAACGACATCACATTCGAGTCATGTAAACAACTCGACCTACCTCACTTGGGCTTCTTTAACCAATACTGCGAGGTTTGATAGTTTGGGCATATACAAATAGTAAGAGTATTAATTGCTCTTTCCATCCTGGTTAATCTTCTCACTTCAGTACTCACCAATTAATTATTTTTCTTCTTCTTCAATTTATTTTCGTTAATCATTTCTTAAAATAACACATGCATGCCAGCTTTAAAATTTTCACTCATAAATATTAACATGGTATCTTCTCGGCAAATACTTACGTAATATTTGAGTACATACTCATTTTATGGACTTAAGTACATAAATACCATGTAAGAATCAAACTTTTTATAAAAGATAAAAGATCTACTTGTAAACCTTTGAAAAATGTAAGGAAGTTCATATTTCTCATGTGGACTTTAGGATTACAAAAGTACAACTCATATTTCTTTTTTTAAACACTAATAACTGTATTAGAATGTAGTATCTGTTCATGCATTCTCAACTTATTAAAACTCATATAATTATTACCCGTACTGGGAATCGAACATATGATCCTCTCATTTGGGGTCTTTGGCACTCGTATTCCTTTTACTTATTTCATTTCCGTATTCTTTTTTCTCTAACCCAAATTACAAATTTTTTTATTTTGGAATTTTTTTAATGTAGGCCTAATTGGAACTCAAGTTAAAAAAAAGAGATTGAGTTTGGGCCAAAGTCCAAACCTAACACTAGTAACAAATGTTAGATGACAGCCCAAAGCTTTCTCGTTTAGTCGGACAAGCGGAAGCCCAACGGCCAAAATCCAGCCCAGCTTTCATCGTCATCTTCTTCGTCTCTACTCTCTACCATACAACGAAGCGCTAAAGTAGCAGTAGCCCAACGTTGCCCAAGCGCCCCCATCTTCGTTGCCCAAAACCTCTGTCAGAGGGAGGAGGACGGTAGAATCCAGTAGCCTCAAATTTGAAGAAAATCCCGCACTTTCTTCTCAGGTAACTCCAAATAAATGATCTTTTCTTTAGATATTTGATATTTCTTGTTGATTTCTTAGCAATAGTGTTGATTTCAATTAAATTTCATGCTTCTTATTTGATTGTTTATCAATATTCCGAAAATGATTGATAAGTACATTGTTTGGCGGTTAATTTTGAAGACGGAGGAAGATGAAGTTCCAAATCGAAGGCGTGGAGGTGTATTTCCCATACGACAACATATACCCGGAACAGTACCAGTATATGCTGGAGCTTAAACGTGCCCTAGATGCTAAAGGCCACTGCCTTCTTGAGATGCCGACCGGCACGGGGAAAACCATAGCTTTGCTGTCGTTGATCACCAGTTACCAGCTCTCCAAGCCGTCCGACAGGATTAGGCTCCTTTATTGCACTCGAACTGTTCATGAGATGGAGAAAACTTTGGCTGAACTCAAGGCTCTGTATCAATATCAGCTTAAAAATTGTGGGGATAGAGCTAAAATGCTCGCCATTGGCTTGTCTTCCAGGAAGAATTTGTGTGTTAATCCGGATGTGGTTTCGGCCGAGAATAGGGATTCTGTTGATGCTGCCTGCCGGAAGCTCACTGCCAGTTGGGTCCGCGCCCTAGCTGCGGAAAATCCTAGCGTCCCTTCTTGTCCATTTTTTGAGAATTACGAGAGGGCGTCTGCCGATGCCTCTTTGCCTTCTGGGGTTTATACTTTGCAGGTATGGAATTTTTCTCATTCCTATATTCTCTTAGCATTCTTAACCCTTCGGATTAAAGCTACATATTACTGCTCTTCGGCTCTACTGAGATTTCCTGCATTAGTTTTTTTATATTTTATTATCATTCAATATTGTATATTGCCTCCGTTGGTAGTGGAGCTAAAAAAAGTTATTTTTACAATGTTTTGGATATGGTAAAAAACTGATTGACTCAATACGATACATTAAGCTTCCTATTTTCTTTTAGCATTTGTAACTCCTTGGATTTAGGCTACAGATTACTGCTCTACTGGGATTTCCTGCATTATTTTTTATTATCATGCAATAATGTATTATTTCTATATCACCTCAGGCATCCATTTGAATTGGTTAAATGCTTTTCTTAATAGATTTAAATAAAAAAACTGATTTGTTAAATTTCACATACTTTCTGTAGGTTTCAATTTCGTAATCGTGAATCATAACCATCGTTGCAGGACCTCAAGGTTTTTGGTAAAGAGAAAGGTTGGTGCCCTTACTTTTTAGCACGCCATATGGTGCAACGAGCAGATGTGATAGTCTATAGCTACCAATACCTTCTTGACCCAAAAGTTGCTGGAATCATATCAAAGGAGATGCAGAAAGAGTGTGTTGTGGTGTTTGATGAGGCTCACAACATTGATAATGTATGTATTGAGGCACTTAGTGTCAGTGTGAGGAGGCAGACACTTGAGGGGGCGACAAGGAATCTAAGCAGGATGAAACAAGAAATTGATAGGTAAATGTTTTGTTGTTCAAGAAGCTTGTCTTTGGGCAATGTCAGGCCATTTTGCCCTCACACATGCTTATGATAAGTGCTTGTTCTATTCTATTTTTTTAAATGCTTTCACTTGAGTCCTGACAATTCCAATCCAATTCATTTTGAACTCTGGTTGACATATGGTAGGAAGGTTGAAGGCCACAGATGCTGGTCGGTTGCGTGCAGAGTACAACCGTCTAGTTGATGGTCTTGCACAGAGGGGGAACCTACCTAGTAAGTTCAACTCATCATGTTTTTTAATTTTTAATGGTAAATCTTTAGTATCTTGTCCCCGTTTTCCACTAGTTTTAAGTTGAACATGTAATTGTGAGGAATAAACTCGATATAAATAATTCTTTTGAGGCGAATTAGGTCTAGTTTAACATGTTATCGTTGACTCTCATCTGCTGACTCCTGATAGTTTGGGACAGGCTGATTGGGGATTGATTGTCCACATTTTTGGTGTTTAAACCTGTTTTGAGCTTAGGGGTTGTGGTAGTATTCCACATTATTTTTTTTGGGTTTGAGTCTAGTACAAAAGGTTGGGGTAAGCCTCACCGCTTAAGGCCCTTTTGAGATTAGTTAGATCCAGTTTAATAGTAGGGACGGGCTCCATACTTACAACGCTCCGATGTGCAGTATCGGATGCATGGCTTGCAAACCCTGCATTGCCAGATGATATCTTGAAGGAAGCAGTGCCAGGGAATATAAGGCGAGCGGAGCATTTCTTGTCCGTGTTGCGGAGACTTGTTCAGTACCTTAAAGGAAGATTACAAGCCGAGAATGTTGAAAAGGAGGGACCTGTTTCCTTTGTGGCTTCAATCAATTCGCAAGCTGGAATTGACCAGAAAATGTTGAGATTTTGTTATGACAGGCTTCATTCACTTATGATGACTCTGGAGATAACTGATACTGATGACTTTTTACATATCCAAACTGTTTGTGACCTTGCAACATTAGTAGGAACATACACAAGAGGATTCTCGATTATAATCGAACCTTTTGATGAGAGAATGCCAGACATCCCAGATCCTGTTCTTCAGGTGTGATTTTAAAATGGATTTACTTTCAAGTAAAATGACCCAGTTGTTTAACATTAAAGTATTCTATACATAAAAGGCGGTAGCTCAGAATCATATTCACCATAATATGGCTTGTTTTAGCTCAATGTGGTTATGTATTTGTTTTTTGAGATGCATCTGATACTAGTTTGTTTCTTCTGTTTTTGGACTGACTTGTCTTCTTCATCTTACTTTGGGGTGCTCTTATGGGAAAACATTGTGTTGACATCCCAGTTGAGCTGTCATGATGCCTCAATTGCCATAAAACCTGTATTTGAACGTTTCCAATCAGTTGTTATTACTTCTGGGACACTCAGCCCAATTGATCTTTACCCTCGTCTTCTCAACTTCAATCCTGTATGTACTAGAAGTTTTAAAATGTCATTGACGAGGGATTGCATATGTCCTATGGTTCTCACGCGGGGAAGGTAATCAATCAACCTTTAACCTTTAACTTTCCTTTTTATCAGCTTAATGTCCTAGAGTACATGTGGTACTGCTTATTTGATTTAAGCAAGTTCTGCACTTTTCCATTTCTCTAATCCAGTGATCAGCTTCCTGTGAGTACAAAATATGATTTAAGAAGTGATCCTGGTGTTGAGAAAAATTATGGGAAGCTCTTGTTAGAAATGGCATCTGTTGTTCCAGATGGGATTGTCTGTTTCTTTGTGAGTTACTCTTATATGGATGGGATAGTCAATAGTTGGCACAATTCAGGTCTTCTAGAGGTAAGAACCTATGTTCTGCTTTATTTTATTGCTTTTACGTAGATGAAATTTTCTTTATTCCATTTTCTGTACAAATTCATTTCTTATTGCTGTTATTGTTGTTCTTGGAATGTACGGGTGTGAATCTTTTCCTTTTTATTTTTCTTTTGATCTCGCTCGTTTGTCTTAGGGTCAGTTTTGGAATTGTATTTTGAAGGGCTTTGGAGGTTGCGTGTGTGTAAAAACTTAAGGAGACCAAATTATGCCATAATACAATATTACAATCATCCTTTATTTGCTTTTGGAGGCCATCCAAAGCCTCCCCCCTCGAAAAATCCCATCCAAACAAACACTTATCACAATTTCATGCCACAGGGTATAATGAAACATAAACTGGTCTTCATTGAGACCCAAGATGTCGTAGAGACCACATTGGCTTTGGATAATTATCGTCGCGCTTGTGATTGCGGTAGAGGTGCTATTTTCTTCTCTGTGGCAAGGTAGATATTTTTAATATTTGAATTGTAATTGACCTCTATGACTATCGTATTTCTACTTCAGTTGCATTACCTCTAATCACTAACTATTACCGATAATCTTAATACTTCGTAATATCTATTAAAAGTGAGTATTGTTTGATATTTGTGTTAAGTTTGCTCCAATCATTTACAATTTAGCTGCAAATTTTATTAAGGGTAAGGAAATAGATTTTATCCCTACATAGAAAAAATGCAGCAATAGCTCGTCTTATTATGCCATTGTTTTACCCATCTCAGGGGGAAAGTAGCAGAAGGTATAGACTTTGATAGACACTATGGGAGGCTTGTGATCATGTTTGGTGTACCTTTCCAGTACACACTAAGCAGGTATACCAAAAAATATATTTTCATCCCGAAACATCACGCTTTGCTTGATTGCATGCCACCTGCCTCTGACAAAGTTCTAAATTGCAGAATACTGCTAGCAAGACTGGAGTATCTAAGGGAGACTTTCCAGATTAAAGAGGGCGATTTTCTCACATTTGATGCTCTGGTACCCTTGGTTTATATTTGTAGCTCTGTGCATGTGTGTACGTGTGTGTGTGTCTAATATAGCTTCCACCCTTCAGAGGCAAGCTGCACAGTGTGTAGGCCGAGTTATCCGTTCAAAGGCAGATTATGGGATGATGATTTTTGCAGATAAGAGGTTTGTGAGCATTTGACTTCTTATATGCCAATCCGAACTCAACAAGTGTTTTGCGCAGTAGTATGCCTTCATTCACTATTTCACTCTCAAATCGTAATGGATATTTGTGTACGGATGACCGATGCATTCAGGTATAGTCGGCATGACAAGCGATCTAAGTTGCCAGGATGGATACTAGCACATTTACGTGATGCACACTTGAACTTAAGCACAGATATGGCCATTCATATAGCAAAGGAGGTATTGTACACAAATGCCGTTATTTACTCATTTTCTTTCACCTAATGGATCTTAATGATGAATATTTCCCAAAATTGCAAAAAAGAACTGACAGATTGGATATCCCCAATTTCCCATTCATAATGCAGTTCCTACGTAGAATGGGCCAGCCATATGATAAAAGTGGAGCTCTGGGTAAAAAAACACTCTTATCACAAGAAGACTTGGAGAGGATGGTTACTGGCCCAGATGGAGAAATGCTGGGCTGATCATTGTTTCTGCAATTTTGTTTCTGTAAGCACTCTTTTTTTCCCCATTCGCTTCATTTATTTCATAGTAATCTGTTTTTTATCTTTCATACACAATACTTGGAGAAGAAAGTTGGTTTCTCCGATTGAATATTACTCCTATATGCCATGAAAATTATAATAGTTGTTTACTAACTGGAAATGTTTTGTGCTTACAAAACTTGATGGTAGAAAGCAGAAAACATGTTTACTACTCCCTCCATCCCATAAAAAGAGTCATGTTTCTCACTCTGATTAGAGATATATTTATATAAGTATATTTAGTGCTTTTTAAGAGATGTACACTTATCGACGTGGACTCTTTACGGACGAAGTATCTTTCCTTCGAAGTTTATAAAAACAAAAAAAACCAAAAAACACGTTTACCTTTTCCAACAACCACCAAAGTAGGGTATGGGGAGGGTGTGAAACTAGAGAGGCTGTTTCCAAGAGACCACCATCTTGAGCAACACACACAGCGCACACACCACAACAAGTTACAAAATCGTTACCCGATTTTCCACCTTTTTTCTATAAAGTGGAAAGATAGGTTTTGGTGTATGTGCATGATATGCTTGGAACATTATTCAACAGCCTTTTTTCATCAGATTTTGCAGGTTTTCCTCTCTGCATGTTCGTGTGCTGTTTTAGAAGAGCCTTCTTTATGTGTTTCTCTCTGTTTTGGAATTTGTTCAATTTTTGAGCCACTGTTTGCTCCTACTGTCACTCTAAGAAGAGGCTTTGTTTGGAAGTAGCTTTTTCGATTAGAGTTAATGTTTTAGATAAATTTTTAACGGAGTAGATTAACTTTGCAAGATGCTAAATCTGGAAGCTATTGTTAGTTTGGCTTCTTAAAACGTTTAAGTTAAATGTAGTGTTGGAAATGCTATTAATGAGGACCTATATCTCAATAATATGCATTGACTATTTCATGTTATCTCTTGCTTGTACTTAGTACTCCCTCCATTTCAGTTTATATTGCCTATTTCAGTTTATGATATTTGATCAAAATTATTTTCAAATTATTTTGTATGAAAATGGTGTAGAACTAAAAAATTTAAAATTTATATGTTAAAATATTACATCAAAAGATTTACAAAATTAGTGGTGACATGACTATTTTGTTTTATCAAATGACTAACGAAAATTGATAAAAAAATGAATGAGACTTGACTTGTGAATAATAAATAAGTACTTTAATTTGTGACGGAAGGAGGACAAGATTATCGTAGCTTTATCAAGTGCAAGTACGGCCTGCAGAATTTTATATTCAGTCAAAATTTAATTTATTTGTTTTGATTTAAATTATTTTCAATACAGTTTATTAATGATCTAGAGCAGAATTTAAAAATAATTTTTACATATTAAAAACTTACATCAAAAGCTGCACAAAATAAGAGGTGACATGATTATGTTCTTTTATCAAATAAATAATAAAAATAGAAAAAGAAAATAATTGAAAATTAATCTTGTAAGAAACAAACAAATACTCTGGGTAACTTAATTTGGGACGAAGTGGGCATTGAGAAAACCCACTGGATGCCACAAAAATTATTTAAAAAAATTGCACAAAATAATTTGACTTTATGCCAATTTGTGTAAAATGATTTCATCTCTTTAAGTTGGATCAAAATAACATGGAGTTTCAGAAAATTACTATTAGATACCCTAGATTTTGTGGTAAAGACTATGAGGTCCCAAATTATCAAAAATTACTCAAGGGTCCATTAAAATTAGATGTTTAGAACTGAGAGGGGTGTTCCCATCTAACCCTCCGTTAGGAACCAAGATGCCGTTTTCTCTAATAAATAAACCTTTGCAATTCCCATTATAACCCCCACTATTCTCCTTCAAATTAAATTCAACACCACCCATTTCAATCTAGAACAACTGTTCATGTCCTTATGCTAAGAAAGAGAGGTTGTTTCCAGTTAGTTTCCTCCTTTTGCCACTACAAATAACCAACATCAAGAGCTTAGCTACTGCTATAAAATTTCAAATTTTTTCTCCTAAATCTTGGAGGTGTTTCTCTTAAATCTTATAATCTTTTATTCTCAAACTTTTATTTTCTACATATCTTAATTATTTGTTATTATTATTATAGTTTTTCTTTTCCAATCGATTTTAACTTAAAGTTTCGGTTTGCAAATTAAGATATTTGTTCCTAAAAGTAATTTCGACACTTGAGGATAAAAATTAAAAAAATACACATTTTTAAAATTGTAATTTAAGGTAGAGATAGAAAGAGATTCATAGAGAAAATTATATAATTTTCAGGAATTTTTTTTCTCAGCATGAACTGGAGGCATACTTTTCTGAAGATTATTCCACTGAAAAAATTGGCAAATATGGAGTGAATTAACCACACCATTAAAAGCCAGACATGGGCTGAAATTTAAAGCCTACGTAAAGATGACAATGAGATTTGAGAAAAACCTCATCTCAGCTTGGTTCAACCATTTGTTTATTCGCAACATAAAAAAAAAAAAATTTGGTCTCAGCGTAAAAAAAAACATCTACAATAATAATGATGAGTCTGAGCATTCCATACCATAGAGAAGAGGGTCAATAACTTTGATGGGGAAGAAGGTTGTTGGACATGCTAAACAGAGAGCAGGGGGAAGGCAACTGGATATGGTAAGAAGGTTTGAGGCCACCATTTATTTAGGAAATAAATAAGGGTAAAATAGATAAATCATTTCTACTGACGGTGGGTTGACGATTGGTTAGACGGAAACACCCCCCAGTCTTAAACATTAAATTTTAGAGGACCCTCAAGTAATTTTTGATAATTTGGAACCTCAAAGTCTTTACCACAAAACCTAGGGTACCTAATAGTAATTTTCTGCATGGAGTTTTCTATATGTAGTCCCCATTATCAAATGTTATGCCATGATCATTTTTTATGGACACTTTTTCACAATTTTTTTTTATTAAAATTTTGTCATATTGACCTTAATTTTAAGGTCAAAAATATAATTTTAGATCATCCCAGTGATATATTTTGATATCGATTTGACGGACAACACAACAATAATGATTATAAATTAGGATCTCGACCAAAATGACTTTTCTAAACTATAGTTGTAGTAGACAACGATTCAATTGAAGAAACGATGTATCAACGATGACCTTTGACAATAATATGAAAAGAAAAATATGTAATGATTGTGAAATTACATTTTTAGTACTCAAAGAACTATTCTCGTAAAAATATTCATATAAGGATATCGGATGTAATATTTAATAATAAAATACTAAATATAGAAAAACATATATCACAAAACCGAGATTATAAAAGATTAATTCTAAAATTTAAATCAGAACTCTACTCTATATCATTTGCCATACCTACATAGCCGTTAGGGTTCGTTCATATAATCAGCATCTCAAAGATGGTCAATTCACTCACCTTCTCACTCTAGCAGCTTCTCCTGCGACTACTAAATTTCTTCTCCAAAGTTCAGGTTTTTGAAATCCTCATCTTCATATCTCGTTTTCTTGGCGCGATTTCTTCTGCTGTAAGGCATTGTCCAATCGCTACTCCTCCATGGATCTTGCTTTTGATTTCTCTGTAATTCTTCTCAAATGATTTTATGGTGAATAAAGCATCAAACTTTCCTGCATACAAGTTGTCTCCTTCATTCTTTTTTGATTGATTTTCCAAGGTTATTTTGTCAAGGGTTTTCTAAAAAATTCATTGGCATAACAGCATGTTGTGTGCTTCTGGTGTAAAGAAACGCCAAACGGCTCTAAATCTCAGTAATGACAGCGAAAAATTGGGATTCTCAATTGTTTGGGAACTTTAGATTGTGGGTATTTCCTAGGAATCCTATCCTTTATGAACTTATTAGGTCTTTGTATCACATTCTTAGTTCGATTTCTCTATTGCTTTGCTCTTAGGATTGCTTTCACTTCCCCTCTCAGTTACAATGCGTTTGGATTGAGAGGAATGGGGGGAAGGGGAGGTGGATTAAGGGAGAGGAGTGGATTTTTCTTTGTTTGTTTTGGGAGTAAATGAGGAGTGAGGGATTTGAAGGGACGATCCTTCCAAATTCTTTATTTTCAATCCCTCCAATTTGGGGTAAAATGGTGTGAAGGGAGAATGATCTCTTCATAGAACTTCTAATCCAAACAAGAAATCATCCTCTTCCTACCTCCCTTTTATACTACTCCCCCATCCCTTCCTTTATTAGAAACACAATGTTAGGGTTACTTTGATGGTAATAGGACTCTATTTGATGATAGTTTTATGTTATCCTGGCTTAGTTTTATCAGTTTTATGACTATTTACATTCTGTTGTTTGCCTTAAAAAAACCTGTTGTTGCTTTAAAATTGCATCACATTTTTAAATTCAAGTGGCACACTGTCACATTTTGTGGTAAAGCAACGCTTGGATCAGTCCTTTTGCATTTAAGAAAATTCTCACTTGTTTCTTTTGTGCGCTTCTCGCTTTAAAAAAAATTGCCCCCCATTGATTGACCAACCCCATACTGAAATATATAGGAGTTTGAACCCTCATCACCAGAAGGTTTCTGTGAATATATTGGCCCATAACTTACTTGAGAAAATTCTGAATGATCTTTTAGAGTGCATTTGGTTTAGATTCTTGCAGACTCTGCCATTTCTGATTCTTAAAACCAGCTAGAATCAGTTGGTCTTGTATTTGTCTAGAATTTGATTTTAGAAAGAAATAACCAACTGTGTGATTCTTCAGAAACAACAAAAGAATTAGACAACTGATTTCATGATTTAGAATCGGTCAAGAGAAGAATATAAACCAAATACATTAAGTTTATACTGTATATTTTAAAAATAATTCTTTCTGTAATGTACTCCGTATGTATTTAGGTATATGCTTTCATTCTGTTCTCTACTAATCCGTGTTTCTGAAGGTT
This sequence comes from Cuscuta australis, assembly GCA_003260385.1. Taxonomy (NCBI): domain Eukaryota; kingdom Viridiplantae; phylum Streptophyta; class Magnoliopsida; order Solanales; family Convolvulaceae; genus Cuscuta; species Cuscuta australis. Next base: position 1,865,736 of record NQVE01000156.1, read on the forward strand.
TCATCATCATATTTCAGGCCTTTAAGGTTTTCATTTTCTGTTCGATACTGTTGTGTTAAGTATGGAACACACAGATCATGAAAGTAGAGAACATGGTAATATGGATTTGAAAGATCATATCATCCTGTTTCCTATATCATCACAAAAGAGTGGAATGGCGAAGGGCGAACATCTAGGGACAAGTTTTGCATCTTCAACACCAGAGAAAATGACCGAGTTGTCTCGCGTTAACCACAGAAAAGATGTTTCTGAACTTCCTGAGAAGTATGTTTTTTTTACCCTTGAGAAGTATGGTGCTTATGAATTTCTCTTTTTTGTTTGTTATTACATGAATAATCATGACTGAAATGTAGAGGTGTTTCTTTGAATCTACTCAGTTTCAAGGCCTTGTTGGATTTATTTGATCGCATGGTGTGTTCCCTGAGATTGCTTAGTCTGCGTAAAAAGCCAACTACTTTTAAACACATTTCCACTCAAGTAGAAGTCCAAACTGGAAGGTAGCTTTATTGCTCTCTTTTCTTATTCCCCATATACCTAAAACAGGAGTAGTAAATTACGGAATATATATTTTCCTTTTTTTGTAAAAAAATTGGAAGGCCTTTCATTTTCAATATTATTGAGTAATTTACTTAGGAAGGTTTAGACTGGCTCTCATTAATCTTTTCTTGAACAAACTTAAGACTTTTTTTTCCTTTCTCACTTGATATGGTGCTGATCTTTCTTTTAAATATGTTTTTATCAGAAAGTTTCTCTATGGGGACCTTGCAAAAATAATTTACATACTTCCTGAAGTGGTTCATATTGATAAAGTACGCATGCATGACGAGAAGACATGTTGCGTGAAGCCTGATCTCAAAGTTACACTGCATGCTGATGCTTTGGAAGACGACCGTGAACAATCAGTATTTATCCATGTCAGCAATGTTTTCCGGGCGAAGCTCATTGACTTATTTGTTAAACACCCTGAGGTAATTATTTTGCACATTATATTTTTTCCTTTTTCAATGAGTTTTTCCCCTAAACCTTTTGTTTTTCATCAAACCAGGTGAGTGACATTCCGGCAGCTATACTTCCTGAGCCATTAATGGGAAGCGTTCTCACAGTGCAACCAGATTCAGGTTCCTTGCCAGCCTCTACTGTGTTACCCCCACATGAAACAACAAAGCTATTGGAGTCATCCCATCTTTCCCCGTCTTTCAGTTCACACTTCTCTGTCAAGGCTGTTCTTCCGGAAGAAAAGAAAACCCAACTTTTAGTCTCATCCGCCTGTTCAGTTATTGATGGTGATGATGAGTCGTCTAACAAAACTGAAAGTGAACTTTTAGTTTCTCCCAAAAGCCATACACTCAAAGACTTTGTCCAAGAACCACCTCCTGCTGGTAGCTCCAAAGTGTGTGAAGTCACTCCTATGAAGCTTACTTCAGAAAGTCTCAGTAATAGTGTATCGCTTGAAACACCCGTGCAGTCTACACCAAGGAGATCGGTATCTGCTGCTACTGGGGATGAGAAGCTCAAGAAAGTGATCACCAAAAGTGCTTTGGCGGGTTCCAATCTTACTGCGAAAAGATCACTCATGGGTGATCTAGAATGGGGTGAAACCACAAAATCTATCTTCCCTGAAAAAGAAGAAATCAAGGGTACCGTTCCTAGTGGCAATGTCACAGCCAGAGCACATCCTTCTGAGGTACCTTCCATAATAAGTTAATATTTTTTCCTTGTATGTTTTGCAGATTGTACTATCTGTTTGGGGGTTGAGTCCCTGATATTATCTGGCTATCATCAGCTCTGAATTTTTCTTTAAAAAAAAGAGTAAATTCTATAATTGGTCAGAAGGTTTTCCATATTTAATCCTCTATTTTATGGATACCTTTTAGTGTTAAATTGAGGGCTAACAGTGTAAATTCTACATATGTCCACTCTTCACACATGGTGTTTTAATTTAAACATGGGAAATTGATTAATACATTGATCATAACTTTATATTTACACTTGAATGATATTTTTATCTAAATGATCTATACATATTTGTACTTGTGTGTGTGTGTGTGTGTATTTGCTATAATTAATGGTATTATACAAAAAGAGTCATGCTTCATGCATCCTGTCCCATTTAACTTATACGTATGAATAACTCCTAGGAACATAAATGTCGCAAAGCAAACTTTTTTTCCCACCGTCCTGCATACCCTTCTACTTTTGTGGCATGCCAACAATTTGCTTTGGTGATTTACAGGTTGAGGAAAATGTTCTCCTTTCTGGCAAGGACGAGAGATGCTTGCCTCTGCACCAGCAAAGATACATTGGTTTGCCCAAACTTGCGCGCTTGATCCACAACATTTTCAAGTCTGTTGGCCGCTTTTCAATGACAAAAGAAGAACTCTTTCACAAGATCATAATGGCCGATTGTGACATAGACGACAACAGTATGTCAAAAAGATGTTTTTATTTGTTTTGATTGCGGAGTATATTTTTTCCCTAAACAGCTAATGGTTCTTTAATTTCTCTTCTCCTTTGAGCAAAGACCGTTTGTGATATACTACATCCCTATTAAAATATGTGAAATTATTGACTTCGATCTCAGGTGACGTTGAAACACAGCTAGCTCTTCTTGAGAAACTTGTTCCAGATTGGATTTGCCAGAAGAATGAGCCAAGCGGAGGCCTTTTGTACAGGTTTGGATGTTTCTCTTACTCCCAATGTTTTCATGACTTCATCCCTAAAAGCCAATAATGGATTTTTCTTTTAATCTAGGTGTATTTAGTACAGACCTTCAGCAATAATGCTTAGGTTGATTAAACTAGGATTAAAAATAGCATCTATACGAACATAATTTGCCAGCGAGCCGAATCAAACCTTCCATCCATACAGAATGACCCGAAGAGAGATTAAATCAAGCCGTTGTGAACTCCATGATGCGTGTTTGCAGCATCTAACGCTCCAACATATTGATGGTATTTGCTGATTCTTTTTTTTGTTGAAATATTCACGCAGTCTAAAGGGTGTCTCGGACTTGGATTCGGTTTGTGAAAGGCTGCTGATCGGCTCATGACAAATACTCCTCCTCAAGGTTACATTGACATGCGTTACATCATCTCTTTTTTAAAAACTTTACGTTCATCGCATGTCAAAATTCAGTATTTAACTTGTACAAACTACAAAGATGCAAATATGAATTCATCTCAACTCTATATATTTTTAATATAATACCTTCTCTGTTTGTATTTAATTGGTCACTTACCATATTTGAGTAAACAAATTTATTGAGAATCATCAAAATAACCCCACAACTCTCACGAGCATATGATATATAATGTTTCATAGCTAAGATTGACGAGGAATTATACGATGTATTGCTTTCTTCACTTCCATAATACTTGCCCTCCCGCCTCTTGAATTCTCTTTTATCTGAAAATATGCATAATATTTTCAAAATTTTTTTTTAAAAATGTATTGCAACAGTATATATATGTACTGTGTGGGAGAGTACCTTAGCTCTCAATTCTGCAAAAAGGATCCTACCATTGATAGAAGATTGGACGGCTGTGATCTCAAGCCCAAGCTCCCCAAGTATCTGCATCACCTCCAGTAGTAAACCCTTCCTGTAGCTGCACCTCAACTCCACCAGCCCATCCCTCTCGATTATAGAAACCTCCACCGCCCCCGCCCTCGTCCCCGTTTCATTCCCACCACGCCCGGTCTCGATCTCGTGGACCCCACCTCTGTGGACATATGGGATTGATAGACAATCAATCCCAGCGTGGACCCCATCTTTTTCCGGGATTGGCTGACTGCCAATCCCAAAGCGGAGGACCCCACTTATATTGGTATGATGGATTGACCGCTGGTCAATCCTATCGTAGTGGACCCCGCTTATCCGGGCAGACGGGATTGAGTGGTGGTCAACTCCAGAGCGGACCTTTTCTGCCATCGACTCCAGCTCCTTTACTCTCTCGTGCAGGTGTTTGACGTAGTTGATGGTGTCTCCGAGGACGGAGGCTTTGTCCATCTTCGTGACGAAAGGCACTAGGGACCTGAGGACGACGAACCGCTCGTTGAGCTTCTCTCTCCGGCGTCGCTCCGCGAGGACGTGGTTGGCATTGGGCTCTTCTTGGGCCGCGGATGATCCGCAAACCTTGGATGGCCCAGCCCGGTTTGATGAGTTCTTTGCATGTAGCAGCGGAACGGTGAGAAGGATGTATTTGAGTGACCATTGGATGGACCGGCAGTCGAAATGGACGGAGGTGGGGATTGCGTTGGGGCACCACTTTGAGAATGCGGAGGTGGCTGAAATGACGGTGAAGACCCCGGCCGTGGTGGTTGAGATTTCCGGTGGTTGATGCCGTCCGAGGATGGTTGAGATTGTTTCGGAGTAGTGCATATTGTCTTGTTGCGCAATTTCCTGCACCAGAGGGGCTTCTGTGCAAATACATCGAGAAAACTTCTGAAGTCAAAACAAGAAAAAAGATATATAGCCAAGGCATTATATACTCCCTGCGTCCGTGAGTATTTATCTATTTTTGACTTTTTTTTTTGTCAAAATTGATAAATTTTGACTTCAAATTAAATAAAATTGATATTAGATATTGATACAGAAATATTTTTATTAGATTTATTATATCAAATATTTTCAAAATATCATTCTATCTAATTAATATACAATATATATTTCATTTAGTTATAGGTCAAAGGTTGAAAACGGTTGACTGGAAAAAGTCGAGACTAGACAAATACTCAGAGACGGATGTAGTGTGTATAATGTACCTTGTTTAGTTAAGAAAGAAGGGTGTTGCAAATGAAAGTGTGAACCTAAATCAGTGGAGGCATCATCGTCCGGTGATCCGAGTCTTATGCTCCCAGACATTTCAAACTGCATCAGCTCTCCAGCCGCCATGTGATTTGTTTCGCGGGCGGCTTGATTCGTTTCGACCTCCAGGCCCGTACCGTTATTATGTGTAGTCGAAACGTTGTTGTTGTTGTTGTTTCTGTTATCTTCTTCCTCCTCATCGTATTCATCGTAATCACGATCATCCTCATTGTCGTCGTCGTCTTCATCGGCATGGACATTATAATGGGAGTAGGGTGGCACTACGGTGGCCGGAGAGCAGAGCAGAGGCGGCTCTGATGAGGAGTGCTCAGATAAGGCCGGCCTTATTGGATGATGATGATGATGATGATGATGATGATTAGGCTTCGTAAAATGGGTCTTCATGTACTGGATGAATTCATAATCTTCTTCAACCTTTATATATTTTGCAACAAGGAAATATTATTAGCTGCTTAGCACACAATTACTTATTTACTTCATTATTAGCAAACTCAATATTAAGATAAATGATCTGTAGTGTTTTAGATAAAATTAACGTTAAACTATTGTTAAATAAATTTTTCACAATACTAAACTTTGTATGAATATGGAAATAATTACCCTTTCAGTTGTGCCCAATTCAACCACGCCGTTCAATATGGGAATGCAAACCACAGTCTGCGTAAACAAAAATTAACTACTACTCAATAATTATTATTTGGCATTGTATCTTCAGCACAATTACTACTTCATCCGTCCAGTTTAACTTCTTTTAGTTAAATTGAATGAATTTTAAATATCAATTAATTAAATCTAATTAAATCATTATATACACACACACACACACTAATATACATTATCGTTTTCTATTTAATTGGGATTTGAAGGTCGTCTAATTTGAATAGAAAAAAATCAAATTAAACGAATACGCTAAGAGAGCAGTAATATATATGCCGAATACATAATTTATTTTTATTTTTAATTATTACCTGCATTTGAGCACTCTTTTGCGCACGGATATGATTTGATGGAGGGGAGTAGCATTTTCCATGGGGCAATGTACGAACGAAAATATATAGCCAAAATTATTAGTAAAAAACTTTATTCGAAGAATTGAATCTATACCCTCCTAACCTTGCGATAAACTCTCCTACTCCAACTGACCTCAAACTCATTCTCATCTCGTCAATTAGACCACTGAAGTTTCGTTGATTTTAAAGTCAAAAACTTGACCCCAATATCAAGTAAATTTGGGTGTTCAATTGTATTAAAGGGGGTAGGGGGATGAGTTTGAAGGGTCAAATTGAGGTAAGAGATTTACCAGTTATTAGAAAGGACAAGAACCAACAATTTTTCGAGTCCCAAATGAGTAAATGACTAATGCATCTGATGTCACTGGACTCTAATGTCGCTGGAACCGCCCGTTCAAACAGTTATATCTTCTACTCTATAAATATTTTTAAACATATATCGATCACTAGCTCAAGCTTTCGGCTTAGCGTGTTAAGGGTATAAATGTCGGATGGACTTCAAATCCAACAAAATACTCGTAGTAATTAAGTGAACATATTTTTGCAAAATGAATCATCGATTATATTATTTTATTAAATACTTCGTAAGTAACTAAAATAGATGAAGAAATAGAGTAATTAATAAATAAGACTGCAAGTGCATAATTAATTAATGCTGGAAATATTAGGGAATACATGGATCTATATATCAATTCTACTACATACCTTGGCTAGAATTGCTCTGGAAAAAACATTGCTATGGACTTCATTTGCACCTGTGAGCCATATATGCTGCTGCATTGCATATGCCTTGCCTGGTAATCTATATCATATTTATTTATTTAAAGTCTATTATTGAAGCACTAAATTGTATGTTAGCCCTACCTACCCACTTACTCAAGAGTTTATGTATGTGTGTGTCTATATATATAACTCACTCTAAAGTCAACTTAATTTGGAGGATGTAATTGAAGGGGGTGGGGTGGTAGGTTCATAGCGGAGCGGGTGGGGGGTTTACTGGAAGTTAGGATGGGTAGGTATCGTCAATTTTACGAACGGGGAATCGCACGACTCGTGAATCATCCCATGACATTGCTTAGCATTGTCAAAGGAACGAGGAGGTATATAACTAGACTGCGACCTCTTTGTTGTGGCATTGCTATTTATTTCACAAACCAACCCCCAGTCCCCCCTCACTTAATGTAGGAATCTCATCTCAGGGAGAATAAAAAACTTTGAAAAATGAGTAAATTTTGTATTAATTCTGATTTTGATTTTACTTTATAATAGAGTATGATGCGATGTTAAAATAAATGAGTCATGACTAGATAATAATATCATTTTTCAAATAAGAAGGGTTTTATGGGATAGACGAATCATAATGAGTAGGAAACTTAATTGAAAATAAACTCTCCCCGAATTTATTTTTGGAGACGCCCTATACGTACGTACCCATAACCAGGTGGGAAAGAGAATGACATGCACATGAGGTAGAACCACTCCGACTCCGTCAAGTCCTCCGGCGACAATGCAGCCGAGGGACGCCGCACCACCGCCGGCACCACCTGCTGGCCCCCGTTGGAATATTCACCGGCGGCTCCCGAGAGAGATTCGTAAAGCTCCCGAATCAAACGGCTTCTGTGGAGCGACGCGTCATCGGCGGCTCTTACATCCATGGAGGCGGTGGCAGCGAGCACCGTCTTCCTCGTCTTTATTGATCCGTTATAGTACCCATCTCTCCACACCAACACCCTGCGTTACAACCAGTGGCGGAGCCACATTGGGTCAAATGACTGCAGTTGCACCCACTGAAATTGGATAAGTTTATACATATATAAAAGTTTACCTAATATTTGGCTTAACTGATTTGGTTCAAGACCTGGAAATCAGTCACTAGACCCTGAGTTCGAACCCCTCCCCCCTCCTTGTATGATAAATTTTTGATAAACTATTCCTTTATAATTTTTTTATTTATACTTTGACCCCACTCTCCCCAATACCTGGCTCTGCCACTGGTTACAACTGTTTCACTTCCCCGAAATTTCATAAAAGTCGCCGTAAAAAGTCAAACAGTACAAATATACTGAACGGAGATAGTATTATATATAAAAGAGAGTATAAATAAATAAATAAATAAATAAATATATATATATATATATATATATATATATATATATATATATATATATATATATATATATATATATATATATATATATATATATATATATATATATATATATATATATATATATATATATAATGACTTACCGTTGTTGTGGACAAAGTTGCCAGAAGAGACTGTAAGTCCACTGGACAGAGAGAAGTGCAGTTTGTAACAAGGTTTGAAGTGATGGAGGTGATGAACTATGCATGATGGAGAACTGATGAACTGCACTTTGTATATATGCTAACAAGATAATTAGCTAGGTTAATTAACTAATTTAGAGAAGATGGATAGAATATATTGATTGATATATATATGGTGAGATGTTAAATTAAGAAATGCTATTTTGGGAGAGGGAGAAAATACACTTGTACTTGTAGGCTTCGAAAACGTTTTATATTCTAACATGTTATCTCACGTGTATACGAGACTTGTTTTTGCCCTTGAACGTGAAAACAAAACTTTTTAAAACTAAGTGACGGTGTGGTTTAAACTCGTGACCTCCTGATCAACAATGTTATATGATACCATATGTCAAAAATTAATTCAATAAAAAACTCAAGCTTGTAGTTGAAGACTATGAAAATTTTATATTTTATAATCTAACACATCGAGTTTTGAAACAGTTTTACTTTTTAGATTTTTAAAATTAATTTACACTTTTTGATTTATTTTCTCGTTACATTGATCATTTCTTTGTAAAATAAATTTCAACCATGATCTTTTTATTTTACATCAATATTTTAGTATATTTTAAATTTTTGTGAGGTAAATATTTGAGGTTCTTTCAAAGGGGGTAGAATCATGTTAAAATGAGTTTAGTTTGATGAGATGATTGACTGGTTGGTGGTGTCCACCGGTCAGATGGGTAAGAAAGTTATAATGATTAACTACACTCTCCCTCGCGAAATAAAGTTTAGATTTATTATTTGCCTTATTTAGACTCGTGATCTATTTGTTTTGTGGTAAAAATAGAATTATTGGTGTTACAAGAAACTAGGAGTTGAAATAAAACATTACATTTATGAATCTTAATTTTAAGAAAAATGGAAATACATAATCTAATGATGTTTCCACCAAATAAAAATAATTCTATAGTACATCGCATTTAATTTTATATATCAAAAGAATAACAAAAATGATCCAGAACTAATGGTGTTAACTTCTCATTAGAATTAATGATTGCATATGATTTATATTTTTCATTAACTAATTTATCATTAGAACATCGTATCTATTTATACACACTTTCGTAATATACTGAAGCACTTAGAGTTATCGTCGAGTGTTTTTGGCCATTGACATCTTTCATTAGCCACCCATGTAACCGTGTTAGAGTCCACATTGAAAGTTGAAGAAGAAAACAATGGTATATAATCTCTTTAGTTGAACTAACTAATTAGTTGAATTCAATCTTTTAATGTACATGGTTCTGTCCGAAAATCTTGTGACTTAGTCGAGTGATCACTATCACATTCTCAATTTTATCATGGTATCAAAGTTATAAATTTTTTATTATTTCATTTGTCAAGGTTTTCGTCTAGACGATCCATGCATCCAGCCACTCACTGCACTCTCAAATATTCATTTTAGGATAAAGGAAGTTCATTTGCAAGTAGTCAACCGGTTATATAGATTGAAAATAGTCTAACTACTATATATCCACTAGGAGAAAAGTGTTAGAGTCTCACATCTGAAGTTGAAGATTAATATAATGGATATATAGGTTATTGAATTGAATTGAATTAATCTTCCATTGAATACAATCTTTTAATATCGTTATGCTCAAGTATGTTATGGTCGAGTCTAGTGATCTCTATCACATCCTAAATTTTATCAACATGTCTCCATGCCGTAAAAAGGTGAAAATGAAATATATTGAGTATATACTTTCAATTGTCAGATTCAAACAAAAGCTAAAGTTTTAATTTTGGTTGTGATCTAGAAAAAACTTTTATATTCTAACATAATACTCCCTCCGTCCCAAAAAGATCGTTACATTTCATTTTTTGCGCATCCCTTAAAATATTTTTATATCGTCTCAAATGCCAAAAAAACTTTCAAAACAATTTCATCTTATAATAAAGAGTAAATATGGTAAATTTTAGAATATTTAGATGTGAGTAGCATTGCTTTTTGTGATGCTCAAAGAAATGAAACGTAACAATCTTTTTGGGACGGAGGGAGTATAATTTTGATAAATTTAAATTTCATAAAATTTATTTGCTTATACTTGTAAATATAAATGGTAAATATCACATTAAAAATATAAAAATGGATGTGATGGATAGACTATTATTGAAAAAGTATGATGTGATAGGTAGGATAAAGAGAACACGTTTTAAGAAAGTGAAAGGTAGGATAAAGAAGTCGATGTAAAAATAATTTTCTAATCAAAAGTGAAAGTGTTTTGGAAAAAAATTAAAAAAAAGAAAGAGAAAGGGATTTAAGAAAACAAAGAATAAATTTGTAGTACGTGTTTCAGGGTGTTTGTTAGAAAAAATTAAACTTTGTTATTTTAACTTATCAAAGATGATGAAAAGGAGATTACTTTCATCATGAATCTAAAACTATCCCACAATGCCCCTAAGGACAGTCTGAATTTAACTTTGCACATGGACAAAATGATTAATAAATAAAAAAATTAAATACATGCATTAAAATTGAGTGAAAAATTGTTTAACTTATTTTTTCTGCTTACTACTTATTCTTATTATAATTATATCAGATCAGACCGGATCAGATCATATCTGACTAGATCATATAAAAAACAACTTTAATTATAACTATAAACAGATCATATCTATTCAGACCAAACCGGATCAGATCAGACCAGATTAGATCAGACGAACATAACGCAGCCTAATCGATGACAAAATGGAAAAGTTGGGTGGACAAATTAAAAGAAGACAAGAAAGTAAAGAGGTAAGGTACATTTGGTAGTGGCAAAGTAGACATGAAACGACACAATTAGCGCATGCACCAACTTAATAAACTCCTAATTAATCAATCTTTTTTGTGCGGTATTAATTAATTAACATTTCCAATGATTTAATTGCACATTTCATAGTACTACAAATAGGTCATGGCTAGGTTTCCAAAATTACGTCTGAACAAGCTAATGCGCACGCACGGCATGCAGGCAATATGATTCACAATGTTTTGTCGCCCATATATATTAACAAATTACAAACAAAAATGCTATGAACCCGTCACGGGTACCTCCACGGATGATAACCATAATAAGTTTATGATACATAGACGATAATCATTTGTAAGTAGATCTATTTATCGTCTCTTAGTTTGTTTATACAAATTATCTGTTATTATCATATGTGATAGTTTTGACGATGGGTTCCTACTTCCTAGCATGCCCCAATTAGAAAAATCTACTTATATGCTATTTAATGTGTCCCAAGGGTTTGTAAGGACACTCTAATTATAATGACACACATTGTCACAAAATATTTCTTTTGTCCCGAAATTTTTGTCCATTTTTTACTTTTTTCGTCAATATTGGTACGTGTTGACCCCAAATTGAATAAAAATGGTACTCCGTATTAGATATTGATAGGAAATAATTTTATTAGATTTATTATATGAATTGTTATTTTATTTAATTAATATACAGTATATGTTTTATTTAATTATAGGTCAAATGTTAAAAATAATTGACAGAAAAAAAGTCAAAACTAGACCAATACTTCAGGATATATGTAATATAAATTTATAAAAAAAAAGTATGAATATAGACATAAATTGAGAGGGTAAAACTAAGAATTCGCCAAGAATATGGGGGCAATGGTGGGTCGGGTTTGGAACTGAACCAGAACCAGTTAGTGCTCCACTACGTACTTTCATTGCAATTCAACTCTTTATTATTTGACATTTCTGTGTCTCATTCCCGTTGACATTTAGTGCTTTTATTCAATTTTAATTTCAGTAGTTGGTACAAAAAATAAAACAGAGTTTTATAAAAGAAAAAAAATTAATTTTGGAAGTTCTAAACACGAAAAAAAGGAGTATTAATATAGTGATACTGGTCTGGTTGGCGGGTGTAAGCTCCATCTTTAGCTCTCCAGATAATGTCACTCATATATCTCACTATGTATATCAACCTTTTACTAGTCAATTCAAGCTTTGGTCTATTTCGTACAAACAAAAATGCAACACAAGTACGTACTTTAATGTAATGTGTTTAATAAATATTTCCCGTCTTATAAAATATTTTATATTTTGATTTTTGTGACGAAAAATGTAGGAATTTGACCAAGATAAAACAAAAATAACCGCTGCAAGCAAAATTTTATCTCTTCTCTTTTGACTAAAGAAATGAATGACTCACTCACAAACTCTTTCTTCCATCTAAATACATTTTAAAAATAACTTTTTCAATTTTCAATATTTTTTAAATTCAGTAAAAATTAATTAAATACTCCCTCCGTCCCTAAATAAACTTCCATTTTTGACTTTTTGAAGATTTAAGGGAGAGATATTTTTGTGTTGACTTTCCAAAAATATCCTTGATGTGATGTGTAAAAGTAAGATGTGATAGGTAGATTATTAGTAAAAAAGTATGATGTGATAGGTAGGGTATGAAAAAGTAAGGGGTAAAAAGGGTTTTTTAAGGGAAAAGAGAAGTTTATTTAGTGACAAAGAAAAAACGAAAAAGGAAGTTTATTTAGTGACGGAGGGAGTAATTTTTTTTTGCAGTAAATAGAGGGGACCCTCGTGTAAGCTTCATATATGTGTGTACATATTTAAATTATGGCAGACATAATGTCTATTGGTGCAGTCTAAGTATGTATGCAACCACAAGTTTAATCCCCACTCACTTATCATCATCATAAAACGAATGACTACCCATATGTGTATATTGTGCTCTTTTTTTTCTTTTTCGAAACAAATGGGAAAAATAATAATTGAAACTTACACACGCTTATATATATGTTACTACGTGTACGTACGTATAAGAGTGCATAATTAGTGCACGCTTACGTCTTTGACTTTCTCATAATTGGTGACGTTTGTGTCCCGTTCTCTACATCACAGCTCTTCCCGTCCTATACCCCATTGCTTAATTTAATGTATAAACAATTCTATGTTATGTAGGAAATATATAGAAAGTACAATTCCACTTTTCATATTGCCTTAGCGCATTGGGTCTGTTTGGAAATAACGTTAGAAATTAAAGTTTTGGATAAAATTTTAAAGATACAGATTGCTTTGAAAGCGCTAACGCTAAACGCTGCTCGTAGATAGTCTTTTCAAAACGCTAACCCTAATCTCTAACGCTATTCGAAAACAGACCCTTAGACGTTGAGCTCTTATTATATTGATATTTGTGGAGGGAGGGAATGCGTATCTTGTAATAACGCAACGATCATGAGGATATATATCACACACACAAATATTATTGAATATTCAAATTTGTTGGGTTCTTGGGATATATGATGGACAAATATTAAATTTTTATAATATATAATTATATAGAAATATAGATATTAATCTCAAAGTCTTATACTAAAAAAAGTATGCTAGCAGGGAGTATAAATTAATAATCGGATCCCATTATATATGCACCGTCCCATTAAATTAGCTACTACTATACAAAACACGATACGTACCAAATTATACCACCTGCGACGCATCAATGGCATGACAATGCGGTGATGACACAAAAATAATTAAGTAAACCCACAACATATGTTATTCTTCTCCTCTCCAAAAAATTAAAAAAAAAAACGTTACCCCTTTCACATTCAAATTTTAAAAGTACTCTGTATATTGAAAAGATAAAAATTAGTTTTATGATTCCTTTTTTCTTAATGATATTGACTCTATTACACTATAGTATCTCTTCATATTATTCTCAATTTAATGATTCTTTTAAAAGCAATGTAGTTGTTTAACTTGATATTTTATTTTATGATCAAGTTGAACAAACTTCGATAATCAATTAAATAAATACACCGTAGAAATACTTGCACTAAATAGCACTAAAATTAAGTCATTTCCCTAAATAGCACCTAAATTGTTTTAAGCCCTAAATAGCACTTAATAATGTCTCTAATGTCCCGTGATGGCAAATATTTACTTCAATAATGACTAATGCATAATGACTAAAAATGTTATATTAGAAAGAAAAACATATGCGATGCTATTTAGAAAAATTCATTACTCCCTCCGTCCCAAAAAGTCTTTCCTGTTTCATTTTTTGTACATCCCATAAAACACTTCTAACAACATCTAAAATGCCTAAAAAATTTTCTTTATTATTGGTAGAAGTTATTTTGAAAGTTTTTTTGGCAATCAAGACGGGATAGAAGTGTTTTATGGGATGCGCAAAAAATGAAACAGGAAAGACTTTTTGGGACGGAGGGAGTATGTTTTAGTGCTATTTAAGTAAATTCCTCCTCTCCTTATTATATTGTACTCCCTCCGTCCCACAAAACCTTTCTCCTTTCTTTTTTAATCCGTCCCAAAAAACACTTCTCATTTCTATTAAAAAGTCACTTTTACCCTTTACTTTTTCATACCATACCTATCACATCATACCTTTCTACTAATAATCTATCCATCAAATCATACTTTTACCCATCACATCAAAGGACATTTTTGGAAATTCAATACCAAAATACACTTCCCTTACATTAAATTCCTCCACTCCGTATTATTTGATGTAATGCATTTGACATCTCCATTCCACGTATTACGTATAGTAAACCCACCATTGCATGCATGTCACTTCATGCACTTATATATACTACTCCGTAATATACATACATTGGACGTCTATAAATATAACTCGCAACACATCAACAACTCCCACCATATATAATCTCATCTCTTCATTCCTAGCTAGCTTAATTCCTAGCTCCGAGCTGACCGAGTCAAGAAACTAAACCTAACCCACCCGGCCAGACGTCGGAGAAGCAAGAAAATGATGAGGTCATCGTCGTCTTCCACGGTTGTTTCCATACCATACGACGAAGAAGACGTGAGAACTCATCCCGCTGCAGCGGCGCCAGGCGTCTATGATACGCCGCCGCCGCCGCAGCATCAAGAGAAGGGGGCTAATGGTGGTGATAAGATCAATATTGATAATAATAATAATAATAATAATAAGAGTAAGAAAAATGTTTTTATCATGAGGATAAAGATGAAGAAATGGTGTGAGTTGGACAAGAGGAAAGCGGTGCACAGCATGAAGGTAGGGGCGGCTCTGGTTCTGGTCTCCCTTCTCTATGTCTTGGATCCTCTCTTCAATCAGGTCGGACAAAACGCCATGTGGGCCATCATGACCGTCGTCGTCGTTTTCGAATTTTACGCAGGTAACGAGCTAGGTTTACTACGTTCCAGAGTATTTGTTCGTATATATTACTTGATTTTTTTTAAAAAAATTAGATTAGACGAACTTTAATCATCAGTTACATTGAATTAATGTCGTGTTAATTAATCATCAGGGGCAACAATAAGCAAGGGGATAAACCGAGGGATCGGGACCATACTCGGCGGGTTATTAGGATGTTTGGCTGCGCTGGTAGCCCATAAACTCGGAGGCTTGCACAGTACCTTTGTCGTGGCCATGTCCGTGTTCATCGTTGGTGAGAATGCATGAGAGATAGGCACATCAGAATTAATTAATTAATTGATCAAGGCAGAATCATTCGGTACGTACTATTATTGTGAAACATTGAAACGAAACGATTAATTAACCGCAGGCGGGGGTGCGACGTACGTGAGAATGGTGCCGAGGGTGAAGAGGAAATTCGACTACGGGGTGATGATTTTCATACTGACGTTTAACCTGGTGGTGGTGTCGGGGGTGCGGGCGGAGAGCGTGCTGAAACTGGCCCGGGAGCGGTTGTCGACGATCGGAATGGGGTTCGCGGTGTGCATATTCACCAGCTTGCTCATCTTCCCGGAGTGGGCTAGTGACCAGCTCCACTCCTCCACCGCCGCCAACTTTCAACACATTGCTTCTTCTCTTGAAGGTATATACAGGGAAACCTAAGTATAATGAATAATTTTTTGATGTTATTTTTTAATTAATAAAATTAGAAAATAATACCAAAATTACTCATTTTATTTTAAGGGTTAAAGAGTATACTTTTTTTCGAACAAAAAGGATTTTAGGACGGAAAATAGTATAATACTCCCTCCGTCCCACAAAAAAGTTCTTATTTTGAATAGTATTTAGTCAAATATTTACACGCTTTGACTACAAATTGTGAGAAATGTATATTGAATTATAAAATAAATTTAATATAATTGGATTCATCTTAGGATCTAGTTTTGATATCTCAAATTTTTTTAGCATTTCTTTATTTAGATTATATTTAATTTATGGTCAAAACATGTAATTGTTTGACCAATTATATGGTCAAAATGAGAACTTTTTTGTGGGACAGAAGAAGTATAATATTTACTCGGTCCTTAAAAAATTTACTTATGTATACATACATTTGATATATATAAATATATAGGGTGCTTGGTGGAGTACTTCAAAATTTCAGATGAGAAGGAAAGGGAGGGGAAGGGCGCCGCTAATCTCAGTGCCTGCAAATCTGTATTGCATTCCAAATCATCCGATGAATCTTTGGTGTGTATGCCCCCAAATTATACTACAAATTTAATTTCTTTGCTATTCTTTTTTTTAATATATAATTTTGTTGAAATTCTGTTGCGTATGTAGTAAGAATCCCACGGTGAGTGGATAAAATCCATCACTTTGCATATATTAATTAAAGTCGAGATTCACTAAGTAACCCAAGAGCAAAATGTAATTAATGATTAAATTTTGAAAAAAACTTCCAATTTTTTTTCATTGTACTAATAATACGTGACATGTCATGTAATTAATGATGAAATTTTGTCTAATTCGACTCCTAAAAAGTCAAAATGAATGAATTGAATATCACAACGTGGATGAAGTGTTTGGATTGTAACTTCTGCAATATTAAATTTTGAACACTACTTCGTAATAAATAATGATCATTATTATTAATTAATCAAATTACATTTATTGTTGCAGGCAAATTTTGCGAAATGGGAACCATGGCATGGGAAATTTGGGTTCTCATATCCATGGGATAAATACATGGAGATTGGAGAAGCCCTAAGAGAGCTTGCTGCCATTGTCATTTCCCTAAAAGGTTGCATTCAATCATCTTCACAGGTAAATAATCTTAACCTAAACCCTAATTATTATTATTTTGAAAAAAAAACATTTGAACAAATATTTTTTTTGTTATTTAAACAATTTTTTCCCGGGATCAGCCATTGCCAGCAGAGCGAGGAATAATCAAAGAGGCGTGCGAAATCGCGGGGGTATCGGTAGCGTGCATACTGAGGGAGCTGGGGGAGGGCATAAAGGGGATGAAAGGGTGCAGAGTTAAGGGCACAATAAGCCCTAAACTACAGTGCATGAAACAAGACAACCTCAATGCAGTGATGATCATGAGCTCTGATAGCCCTACAGATATGGGGATGGCCACCTTTGTGTTCCTCTTGAATGAGATGATTGACAAGGTTGAAGGCTTAGTGGCTATGGTGGAAAAGCTTGGAGACATTGCTGGGTTTCATAAGCACAAGTTGGAGGTTGAAATGTGCTGATTATTTGATTTGGTTTCATGAATATATATAATTAAAGGGTATGTAATTAATCACCGGCCATTAAAAAAAAAGATTAAATAATATAGGCATTTATGTATAATTATTGTTAATTACCATAATGGCACATCAAGAGAGTAGAGGTGTCCCTAGCTTTTTTTTTTATTCCTACTCCTGAAGTGGCATGTGTAGTGATTTTATGGAGGTTTTATAATATATAAAGTGTATTGAATATTTATTTTATATTTTTGTAATGACATCTATATGCATGAAATCACTATTGAATTAATCTCATCCTATTTTGTGAGCAACTAGTTTATTAGTGATAAAAAAGTACTCAGTATGTTTAAAATATACTTTCTCCGTCCCTTAAAATTCTTCTTATTTCGACTTTCAAGAGAATTTAGGAAAATATATTTTTGTATTAACTTTCCAAAAATACCCTTGCTGGATGACTAAAAATAAAATATAATGGATAGATTGCTAATAAAAATATATGATGTGATGTATATGATAAGAATTAGTATAACGAAAGTGGCTTTTTAATAAAAATGAGAAAAATTTTGTAGGACAAAAAAATGAAGGAAAAGGAATTTATGGGACGACGGAATATTTGTCAGGCAATTGATTACTTTTGAAAACAATACAACAAGTGTTTTTACACTCCAGTATGGTTGGTTTTTACTGTTGTAGAAAAAACATGTTTACAGTAAAAACATGTAGCTTATACACAGGTTTTTTGTTACATTTCACAAGTGTTACATTCCCAGAAGCTTTGATCTACAACAAACTATTCCAAAGAAGGAAAAATAAAATCTAAGGATCCGTTTGGTATACGGAATTGATGGAATTGGAATTGAATTGGAATTGAGATTCCATGAGATTCAATTCCATAGAATTGAATTTTGTCAATTCCAATTCATTTTTTGCACTATCAATTCTAAATCCACATAATTTTTGTGCTACCAAACACCAAAATTGGAATTGAAGTCCTCAATTCCAATTACATAGTTTGAATTCCGTGTACCAAACGGGGCCTAAATTATGTTGTCAAATGAACCTTTTTTTTCCGGTTCATTTGACAAATCAATGTTTTCCTGTCTATGGCATTAGACGGATTAATGTTTTCCGTCTATGCATTAGACAGGACCCACCAATAATGCTAGAAGGGGACAGAAACCCGGGAACGGTTGAGGCGGTCCCGCTTCAGAAAGATGGCATAGAGAAGCTGGTTCCAAGAATCCGGGACACCGGGGAGGCACCAGTGGCTGCAGTCCTGGCGGTGGAGAGGCGCCAGTCCGGTGGGGCCCAAATAATACAAAGACAAGTGCGCGTCTTTCCTCTGCCACGTCATCATTGTCACGTTCAATAGCTCCACATTATGCTGTCGCCGCGAGAGAACGTTGATCACCGCGTCGAATTCCGTGGACCCCAACATTTGAGAGGATCCGAGGTCCGGGAGAGTCTCCCGGTGGCAGCTCCCGCCAGTTTTCCAGTCCCCGCCTCTGCTCGCTCGTCCAATCAAAAGATGGTATTTTTTCAGTTAGGAAATGGAAATATCAAATACTTAGCTTTTGGTTGAGTTAGTTCCAGTGACAATACAAACAACTCTTTCAAGCATATGAAATGAAAAGTGGAGAAAATTGCACAAAACTCTACCATTACCAAATATGGTTATTAACAATTTACCATATCCCCCCTCTTGGCAAGTAATCCTAGCTCAAAATAGTGATTTATTGAACTTTTAGGGAAATGCAAACCAGAAAGATGAATGAGGAAGAACCTGAAATGAACAGGCGCGTAGCTGCGGAAGAAGACACGAGTCTTTGACGTATTTACTTCGCGTCCTAACCAGTCAACCAACGTCACAATTGATCTATGAAGCGCCTCTTCTACACTCATATTCATCTTTATCTCTTTACCTTCTTGAAAATAGGTTCCTCTGTCAAGTGAATGAAATGTTCAGCTTTGGAATGGTTACAACAGTTAAAGAAATGGATGTTTGGAGAAATAGTTAAATGACCATAAGGGCATTGATATAATATTTTTGAATTAAAAAAATCAATTAAAAATTTACCCTCTAGTAGTCTTCTCATGATTCCACCAATGACCAGTGTTGAAGACAAGCAAGTCTGCACCTTTCCACTTACCAGAGCTCCAATCCATTTGATCCAGCTTCAAAGTCATTTTTACCCCTCTCGGAGAGCCTGCAGGCGCGCGGCTTTGCAACACCAGAAAGGGAGCTCTGTAATATTCAACGGTGCAGTTGAAATCCTCGAACTTGAAAATCAGGGAACCGGAATGTTTGGTGATCGGAGCTCTGTTGACTTCGTATATTGAACTTTTGTTGGCAACTGCAGATGAGAGCATGCAAAGAAGAGACTCCCACTGGTTTCTTCCAATTGAGTCCCCCACAAATGCAACCCTTCTGTTTCTCAGCTTTTCCAACATGGTTTTTGCATCAAATCTGTGTAGAATTTGGAATTCTTGGATTATTCATAAATATGGGAATTCTTGATTAGGGATTTATCGGCCATTGGATCCATGAAATTCAGATTTGGGAAAATCCCAATATGTGGATTCAGATTGGATGATCAAACTCACAGATTCAGTCCGAGAGGGAAAAAAAACCTAAATACATCACATATTCAATAAAACAAGATATTTTATCCAAACCAAAAACAATTACTATCATTCATCATTCATAATTTCAACACTGAACTAAACAATAGATGGGGAAAACCCATTCATAAAATTCATACCTTTAGAACTCACTGTGTTTGAAGAACATCCCATTACTTTAAATTAATGCTTACCCAAAAAATAGAGTCAAATGGATACATACATTGTGTGTGTGCTTGTGTAACTGTGTATTACCACTCAGAGTTCATTTATGCAATTACCATAGTTCAAAAACCAAAACTTTACATCAATATATTCACCAGAATAGAACTTCTGAAAAAATAATAGCAATTGAAGCAAAATTACAGAAAACCCCATCATTACCAATAATCCTAATTAACCAAAATCAAGCAAAACCCATCATTCTCTGCAACATAAATTGAAGTAAAGCAGAGAAAGAAAGCAAAAAAAAAACCTGGGCAAGTTGCAATCTTTAGGTTGCCAGCGCCATTTGGTGTAGAAAGAATCAGGCCTTCCATTCTCAGTACAGCGAAACCCAACATCCAAGAACAAGCAGTCTTGGGACTGGTACAATGGGTAGCTCTCATCCCAAACCCAACTCCCCTCAAAGATATCACACCCATCCCCGCCTTCTTCAAGAAACCCCACCGGTTTCCGATCCACGTCGCCAGAGAGCAATGAAGATCCATTAACGGCGGCGAGCGGCCAGGTGGGCCCGCGAAACCGGATCCCGCCGGTGACGGTTCTGTAGTCTAGCAAGAAGAGAGAGCAGAGGAAGCAGAGGGTTACGATGAAACAGGCAAGAACACCCGAAGAGGAGGCGTCCAGAGACTTGAACCGCTTGAATTTCTTCAAGAAATCGAAGTGGGTGAGTGGATTCTTGGGTTTCGGGTTTGGGTTCTCGTTCATCTTCTTTACATCTGAAGATTTCTGAGTTCTTGATAATAAAAAATTGGAGTTTGGAACTTTTAGTCAGGGAAAGCAAGAAGACAAAGACGCCAAATTTTCAACCTTTCATTTGCTGGAACTGTGTGAAAGAGAGAGGAGTTGAGGGAGTAGTGGTAGAGTAATTGTAGTTTGTGACAGCAAGAAAGGAATACGGAACTTGTGTCCGGGTGAGAACGTGGGTGGTAAATTGTAATTCTCGCCCCCTCATATTTTAAAATTTCTAATTTAGTTCTAAATATTTTTTTGGGAAATTTTAAATTATGTGATTCAAATTATATTAAGGACTGTGCTACACACTTCACACTCTTGCTATCAACCTTGTCTCCACCCACTTCTTCACCACATATTTATCTCTACACATTTTCCACCCACCTTCTAATTTTAATTTTCTTGCCTCTCTACCACATATTTATGTAGGAGTAGGTATGGTTGGTAGAAGGATGGGAGGTTTTAACATTTATTAAATATAAAATTAATTAAAGAGAACATAGATTTAAAAAGAAAAAATAAAAGGACATGGTTTTTAAGGTAAATACGAGAAACTCAAAATAAATATTTATTTGCTAATGAGTAGGGTAGGCACAGGTCAGGATGTTTCATGTTTTATATTTTCTTGTATTTTGTTGGATTATATTCAAATTGTTCGGGATCATTTGGACAACAAGCATATGCATCCCATATTTTTTAGGAACGAGACAAAAGAAAAACAGATTCAGATTGCCTTAATATTCAATAATGAATAAAATTATGGAGAATTTATCTATATAATACTAAAATATAGTGACTTTTCCAATGTAGTACCATATGTTTTTAGTTCTTAATGTGATACTATTATTCAATTTTCACTGGCCATTGTTCAAGTAAATATCTAATCCCACTGGACACTGTTTAAACTAAATGTTCATTATCATTGGACATTATTCTTGCGACTAAACATTATTCAAGTGCTATTTAGAAAATTAAAAAGTTTGACATACTTAGAAAATTAAGTGTTACGTTAGAAAATGACATACTCCCTCCGTCCCAAAAAGTCTGACACGTTTCGAAGAAACTGCGTCCCGTAAAATCCGTTACATTTCTATTAAAAAACCACTTTTACCCCTTACTTTTTCATACCCTATTTATCACATCATACATTTTTCCTAATAATCTATCCATCACATCCTACTTTTACCCATCACATCAAGGGTATTTTTGGAAAGTCAACACCAAAATATTCATCCCTTAATTTCCCAAAAAGTCAATATGTACCAATCTTTTTGGGACGGAGGGAGTATATTTTGGTGCTATTTTGTACAAATTTCACATAAACTATTGAGCTTAATTTACACTCGTTTGAGCTCGAATCCTAATTTGTACTCCCTCCATTCCATAAAACCCTTCTTCTTTCTTTTTTCATCCGTACCAAAAAGAATATTCATTTCTATAAAAAAGTACTCCCTCCGTCCTAAAACTTTATTCCCAGAGCACTATTCCAACTTCACGTACGAGAATTTATATTTATTTGTGTTTTTTCATTGCCTATATGATAAAATAAAATATTCTTGTCACCATTTGTTTTCTTGAACTTTTGATGTACTCCGTAGTTTTAAAATATGTATGTTTTATTTTTTATTTCTATACCAATATTTAAATAAAATAGATTGAAAAAACTTAGGATTTTTCTTCGTTTTACGCAACGGGAAGAAAGTTTTAGGACAGAGGGAGTAACTTTTATCCTTACTAATTCTTAACCTATCAATTATATCAAACTTTTTCACTACTAATGTACCAGTCACATCTACTTTTACATATCACATCCAAGGACATTTTTGGAAAGTCAACACCAAAATATACCCTTCTTAAATCACTTAAAATTCAAAACGAGAAATCTTGTGTGGGACGAAGGAAGTATTTAATTTCAAATATTTTTACTTCATGCGTACACGAATAACTATTAATCTCTTTAATTATTGAAATGGGAATTATTTCTATATAATGAAAATTCGGTTTTGCATACACTCCTGTTTACACACTCTAACACTATGTTTGGTTCAAGGAATTGAGGAAGAAAGGAAAATGATAAGGAAAAGAAAAGAAAAGAAAGGAAACTCAAAATTCTAGTTATGTTTGGTTAAGATGGAAATTGATGAGGAAAATGTATTCTCATGTTCTTTTTGTTTGGTTAGAAGGATATTTGCCCATATTACCACATCTCCTCTAACAAATTGAGATGGAACACACACACGAGGTAGGAAACCTGGGCAGCATTCACAACACACTGAAGAAGATGACACATACTTGGACAATGCACAATGCCACAGTCAAATGAGCCAATAACCACAAATGCAAGCAAACAAATTCATCTTCAAGCTACCCTTAAGCTACAGAGAAAGAATAGCACAAGCAACAAGGCCCAAACCGTCCTAAATACAGTAGCACAGGGAAACCCAGAAAAAGAACAATGCCACGAAGAGCAAAATCAAGTAGGCCAAAACAAGTTTATTGAATCAAGAATCCAACACAAGTTAATGGAAGGCCCCTAAATCACGACCACAATACCCAAAAATGGAGGCAAAAGGAGGAGAGGACCATGGTTAAACCTGGGCTGCAAATCCCCGCTATGAACAGTGACTCGAATCCAAGTTTTGGCTCAAATCAAAGGATTCTTCAATTGGAATGGAAATCCAACTTAAGAACTTGAATAAGCATCCCATGTCGCTCAGAAACCCCCACAAATTTGCCTCGAATTGAGCCTATTTTAAAGGCGCAATGATGGGATCGCGATCCGGAGCCGGGACTCCGAAAGGAGATTCCGGCGATGATTCATCGGCGGCGAATTTATCGTTGGATTTCGGCACCCCGGAGGCTCTGGAGCGCGTGCGTAAGCTCACTTATGTCGGAGCCATGACTCGTCTTCTCCATGAGTGCATTGCTTACCAGCGTGCCCTAGATCTGGACCTGGAGGCGATTCTTTCCCAGCGGCACGATCTCAACAAGCAGCTCTCAGTCTTGTAGAAATCCGCAACCGAGTTCAATTGGAATCTTCAACAAGACGGGATTCTCTCGATTTACGTCTCGGGAGGAAAATGATTTTCCCCTTTTTTAATTCATTTTCTCTCCACTTTTCTTTTTCTCTCATTTTTCCTTTCTTTTTCGCACTAACCAAACATTAAAAAAACATTTCCCTCATATTTTCTTTTCTTTTCCTAGCCAAAATCCTTGAACCAAATATAGTGTAAATGAATTTCACGAGTATTTGTTTAATTGTAATTAGATTTAGGATGTGGATTCATTTCTAAGGCTTCGTTTGGTACATGGAATTCAAACTATGGAATTGGAATTGAGAACCTCAATTCCAATTCTAGCGTTTGGTAGCATAAAAATTATGTGAATTTGAAATTAGTAGTGCAAAAAATGAACTGGAATTTGTGAATTCAATTCTATGGAATCAAATCTCATGGAATTATAATTCCAATTCCATTAATTCCGTGTACCAAACGGACTCTAAGGGTCCGTTTGGTATAATGAATTGGTGGAATTGAAATTGAATTGGAATTGTAATTCCATGGGATTCAATTCCATAGAATTGAATTCTGTCAATTTCAATTCATTTTTTACACTATCAATTCTAAATCTACATAATTTTTGTGCTACCAAACACTAGAATTGGAATTGAAGTCCTCAATTCCAATTCCATATTTTGAATTCTATGTACCAAACAGGGCCTAAGGGAAACCTGCCTCAAAGTAATTAGAGTGGTAACTAAGTCCAATAATGAGACATAGACCTACAAGAAAAGGGTCTTTTGAATTTTAAAGACCCCAAAGCGAGACTTAGGGGCTGTTTGTTTCAGCCTCTTAATGGTTCAAATGTCTGAATGGTTCAGTACTTAATGGTTCAGACTGTTTGTTTCAGCCTTTTGATGGTTCAGATGTCTGAATGGTTAAGTATTATACAGAGTCTGAATGGTTAAGACCTCTAATCTGAATTGATCACACATTTGCCTCTGAATAGTTAAGCAATATACTAGCTCTTAATAGTTCAGACCTCTTACTGGTTCAGCACTTACCGATTCAGAAGTTGTCAAACAGCCTCTTAATTAATTACTCCATTTGGATGACAAATGGACAAGGTTAGCAATTGAAACTAATTAATTCCATACTATTGAAGTTA
Organism: Cuscuta australis; assembly: GCA_003260385.1. Taxonomy (NCBI): domain Eukaryota; kingdom Viridiplantae; phylum Streptophyta; class Magnoliopsida; order Solanales; family Convolvulaceae; genus Cuscuta; species Cuscuta australis. Next base: position 1,891,078 of record NQVE01000156.1, read on the forward strand.
GGTTCTTGGGCTTCTTTCATTGATCCAGCAATAATGATTTGGGCTTCGAGATATTGTTCATATTTAGAAAACTATTCGTCCACATTCTAAAAACGAAAAATACGATGTATAGAAAACTATTTATTCATATTCTATAAATAAATACGTAAATTTAGAGGTGAAAGTAGCTAACCGGTCTCAAAACTTCTTGAAAAAAATGAAATTACCAAATAAAAAAATATCGAACCGATAAAATGATGTAAAAAAATCAAACTATGTCGAACGGTCGGTGCAAAATTTGGGGACGATAAGAGTTAACTTTGCATTATGTGTAACTTATTCGGAGTACTTTATTTGAGTTTTAATTTTTTGTGGATGAATATAAAAATAACAAACATTCACAATACTTTTTTGTTTTCATTCGTTCTCTTATATTTGTGAAATATAAGCTAAGTTTTATAAGCATTTCTTAAATTTAGTTTTTCAATTTTTTATCTTTCTGTATTTAAATGTACTTTCAATTTTAAAAAATAAAGGGTTTTATTAAAATGTAAACTAGGTATGCCTATATTCATCCCAACTTTTACCCAAACCGATGCTTCAAGATCAAGTTCAAGATCGATACTTCAAGATCAAGTTCCATACAATAGAAAATCACATACTAAACCGAAATACTTGGTACAGTTCAAGTATCACACCTAAGTAAATTTATTAAAGATGATCCATTTTCTTAGGCAACATTTGTTGGCTATTAACATTTTAGATAAGCTATCCGTATCATCAAATATATGGATATAATGGGAAATAATTGCGAACTATGTATTCTTATTATATTCGGAAAAAAAGAAAGTGCGAAGTATATAAGAAAATGGTAGTTAGTGAATTAAAATAGGAAGTTAGATAAGGAGAGAGAGTATATAATAAAAGTGAAATTTGTACTGAATAGAACTAAAACATAAGTTATTTCTCAATGTATGACTTAGATTTTTTTATTCCTTAAATAGAACTTAATAATGTCTAGTGAGAAGAATAATGTCCAAGTGATGCTGATCATTTAGTTGAATAATGACTAATAGATAATGACCAAAGATCCTACATTGAGAAATAAAAATATATGATTCTATATTGAGAAAATGTTTATATTTTAGTCATATAAAATGGTAGTTAGTGAATTACAAGGCCTTATTACTCCAATCCACATGTACGTATAAATACTCTTATCTCCCATTTCATTTCCCCAAATAATCTGCCCTCTCTCCATCCATACAAACAAACAAAAAAACAATAACCCTTTTTACGTACTTTCCAAACCCTAAAAAAGATGATCATGAACTCCCTCGGCCAGTCTTACCTCCACAAGCTCCTCGTCGTCTTGGGTACCACCGGCGCCGGGAAATCTAGGCTCTCCATCGACCTCGCCTCCCGCTTCTCCGGCGAGATCATCAACTCCGACAAAATGCAGGTCTACCGCGGCCTCGACGTCCTCACCAACAAGGTCACCGACGACGAGCGCCGCCACGTCCCCCACCACCTCCTCGGCGTCGTCGACCCGAGAAAGAATTTCACCGCGAAGAACTTCTGCTTCGCCGCGACGGAGGCGATCAAGTCGATCACCGCCCGGGGCCACCTCCCGATCATAGTCGGCGGCTCCAACTCCTTCATCGAGGCTCTCATGGACGACCGCGACTGCCGGTTGCGGTCCACGTACGACGTCTGCTTCCTCTGGGTCGACGTGTCCATGCCGGTTCTCCACTCATTCGTGGCGGACCGGGTGGACAAAATGGTCGACCAGGGGTTGGTCGAAGAGGCCCGGTCGGCCTTCGACCCCGAGAATGGGGACTACTCCACCGGCATCAGGAAGTCGATCGGTGTCCCGGAGTTCCACCGCTACTTCCAAGCGGAGGCCAAGGCGGAAGCCGACACCCGCGCTGCCCTACTGAAAGAGGCGCTCGACGAGGTGAAGGCCAACACGTGCGCCCTGGCGAGTCAGCAGTTGGAGAAGATAAAGCGGCTGCGGGACGCGCGGGGGTGGAAGTTGCACCGGGTCGACGCCACGGACGTGTCCCGGATGAGGGCGGCCGGCGGCCGCAAGGAAAAGGAAATGTGGGAGAATCAGGTGGTGGCGCCCAGCGCCACCATCGTGACGAGGTTCCTTCAGAATAGGCTTGGGCAGCTCATCTATGCCGACGCCGCCACTGACACTGCCATCAGGCCGGCGGCCGGAGCAAAGGATCTCGCGGCGGCGGCGGCTCAGTGAGACTTCGATTCTTCTGCATTATTTGTTTATTTATTCATTTATGTATCTATCGGTACGCCTATAGATTTTCAAGAGCCGCCCGCCGTACGTATCTTTTGTTATCTCCTTTCTGTTTCATTTTTGGGGATATTAAGGAAAGGACTGCGGTGTCCTCGCCCAAAGTTTTTTTGTTTTAATTTCTTTATGGAATTCCATCCTATATAGGATGGCAACGGGTCGGGTTCGGATCGGATAGTACTATATTCGAACCCGACCCGACTTTCCTATATGTTACTCTAATAAAACTAAATATTGTTCGGTTAATATACATTTATACTCACTATATGCTTATGGTGTAATTATATAATGTAGTAATCCCTTGATTAAAATATTTATATGAACAAACTACCAAAATGATCCTTCTTAATTAGATATTTTTCAAATTAGTTCTTAATTAAGTACGGAGTATTAATTAGTTAAATGGTATTTTATAATTGGGATTTATTTCTTAAATAGTCTTTCAATAAAATTCACTTAAATGTTGATTAAGTGGATGATAGTTTGATTTTTTTAAGTCTCACTTGGAGTAATTCTCAAATTTATCATTTCTAATGAAGTGTAATTTTAAAATAGTCTTTTATAATTAAGAAGATATATTTGTTTTAAATTCTAAAATATTTTGACAGATTTTTATATTATGTACAACCTCCGTCCCTAAGTATTTTTTCTGTTTTGATTTTTTTGGTCAACTGTTTTCAACTTTTTTTTTGTATCAATATCTAATATCATTTTTATTTAATTTAAGGTCAAAATTTACTAATTTTGATTAAAAAAAGTTAAAAGTGGACAAATACTCAGGAACGTGGGTATATAGCTAGCCAATGATTGTTTTAACTTTACATGATACTACTCTATACAAATAATCATTTTATGAGTTTCTTTTAAGTTTAGATAATTGAAATAACAAATTACCATCCAACTAATCACCAGGATATACGTTGAAACATTTGCTTTAATTTAGACGGAAAGTTAATAACTTTCCATGAATATGACTAAATATGTTTTATTCTCTTTATGACACATAATTTAATAGAATATCACATATATGCCCTCATCAGTAACAAGTGTTGGACTGATAATACGAATTACTCTACGAATGTGGTCATTAGCAACAAGTATTGAATAATGCTGATTATTTCAATGACTATTCAAATTATTTTTAATAATGTCTTATTCGATCTACTTGAATTGTATAATATGTTATTTTTCTTAAAGACAGAACATTTTAAAATTTTCCATTGTCAGACATTATAATAGATAGAACTAATTCAATTTAAGGAAAAAAGAAATATTTAAATCGCATTTGCATAAATTACCCATACAGCTTAAAAACTCTCACATATACGCATGTGAGAGAAACTGTTGTGAGTGGTCTAAGATGATCATATTTAATTAATGGAGGATAAGAACTAATCTTTTACCGAGTAGTATATTTTAAATGATTCTCACAATGCCATTTTTCTTCTTCAATTTGAATGATCTAAATTAGTTTTTTTCACTTAACTAAAGATAATTTTGTTATTTTACCATTTATTATTTTACATTTATTACACCCAACTTATCTAATCAAATTCTCATTTACTCCGTAAAGGCTATATGACGATAGCTTTAACGTTTAACGTTAGCGTTTACAGAATTAATCTACATCATTAAAAATCTATCCAAAACGCTAAAACTAATAAAAAACGTTGTTCCCAAGGTCTTCCTCACCAATGTCTCTATACTTTTTTTCTCATCCACATCATCATTTTGGTGTGGAAATTTGGCTGTGGAAATTCCTCGTCACACTTTTTTTATACATAATTTTCAATTTATCAATAACATTAAATTTTAATAAAATCAAATTAAAAATGTCATGCATTATTCAAATAAAATAACTGTACATTACTCATAAAATGAGCATAATTTGTACTCATAACAACAAATAACACCCGTTTTTTAAATTAGAAAATGATTTTTTTAAGTTTGTCAAAATATAGCAAAGTAGGTGTCTAATGTAGAGCATAAAATTTCATGACCGTTGGTATATGTAATATTTTTTTAATTTATCTATAAATCAAATGAAAAAACTACTTCAGCAATTGATGAAGATGAATTAATGATTACTATGGATGTTGAATGAATATCTTCACGCCAAATTCGATTTTACATGATCCTAACATCTTGTTCATTTTATGAAACTTATTATATTGATATTATTAAAAAAATAGATCTTTTACAAAAAAAGATTCATCACTTACTAGCCAATTAAAAGTGTAAAAGGATCCATATTTTACATATCGACTTTAGAAACACAAAAGAATAACTGTTGTGCCAAACATATAAGTTCTAAAATTTTGAAATCATTATCTTTTTGTGGGCGTTTGTGGAACTTAAACAAAGGTTTGAATAAAAACTTCTCCGATATCACAAACTAGCCACTAATAACCATTGTTTCAAATATCTCCAAACATTTTTTTCTTCCATATATTTGAAAACTAATATCATATCAACCTATCTTCGCTCTCCAAACAATCCCTAAAAAAGATTACTAGCTTCACCCAATTTTATGTACTGCTTATTAGCTTTAGCAAGACATGGCATCCATATTTTCTCTCATTTACCTCACTGAAAATGGAAAAAATCAATTTCCCATTTTAACTTTATATTTTCATCACTTTTTTCTTTCTAACCAAACGTCAAAAATTCTCGTACCTCATATTTTCTTTTATTTTCCATTCGAAATTCATTGAACCAAACAAAGTGCAAACATTCATTGCTTCTTAGTTCTTACTAGTACTTTCTATTAAGATTTGGATAGTAAAGCAGCAATGCATTGTGTACATCTTGATCCCTAGGTGAAACAAAACTATGATTATATTGGGTTTGTTCTTATTGAGCCATATGTTTAATTCAGCTCAAAATCCAAGTGATCATTGACCAAGAATCAACACTGCTCAAACGAAAGCATTAAATCAATGTTCTAAACAGGCCATTACAGAAACCATTCAAGCCCTTTTTGGATACATATTTTCAATTGGCGTTAATATTTTGGATAATTTTCTAATGGCAGAGATTAACTGTTATACGGATTTCGAGAATAACAATATGAACACGAAAAACACGACAACAAATTTACGTGGTTCACCAATAAATTGGCTACGTCCACGGGGAAGAGGGGGGCAATTTTATTACGGAGACGCAAGAACAGAATACAGCTTAGGGTTTGTGATAGCACCTTCTCTTTGCTGTAACGGGTTTGGAGAGACAAGAACAGAATACGACGAGACTCGTACTCTATGCTATCGCGGGTCAGATTCAAGGCATTACAACATTAACTATGAATATGCTAAAACAAAATGCTGCCATTAAATATTCACAACTTTCACATAATTCCAGTTATGTTTTTTTGGTTTTGTTTTTGCTGAAATACGTATAGGTAAATCACTAGTGTCTTGAGAGCAATTTGGCTTTGATTAATTGATTCTTAAAGCTTATTCTGCAAATTCTAATCCTAGAAACATACTCCCAATATATTAGTTAGATTCTCAAAAGAACTCTGCAAGTAGACACTCAGAGCAGAAACAAACTTCTTCTTCAACAAATTATAAACAGAATTCGAAGAACGAGATTAAGCAGATGAAATCTTAATTTTCAAATGATACTTTTGAATAAAACAGTACAGCAATGAGAAATCTATTTCCAGATTCGGAGAAGCAAATGACCTTTGGCTATGAGAATCAGGCGCTTCCCTTGGAGATGGAGGAATCGTCGTCAAGGTCCGGCGGCGGCGGCGGAGAGTATTCTGTGGCATCGTCCGGGTCGTAATTCGGGTCGGATTTCTTCAGAGCGGCCCGGGCCTTGTCGAGGAAGGGCTTGAAGGCGAGCTCAATGGCTAGCCATCCGGCGGCTAGTGCACCGAAAACCACCGCCGCTGATTTCAGAGAGCTCTTCTTCTCCCCCATCTTCTTCTTCTCCCTCAATTCCAAAGTGTTGAAACGCGTCGTTTGTACGATTGCTTTGGACACGCAATTTCTGCTTTATGTTAGCGTCGTTTGAAACGGTATTTATGAAGCATGTTTTAGGGTCCCTTTTTAGGGTCGGGGCGAGGTGTGGGTTTTCTGAGGACTTAAATGATATGAACCTCAATTTTACGAACGTAGTACCGAAACATTCTCGGGTCATCGCATGACATTGACTTCCAATGTCACGGGAATCAAAAGGTTTGATGAATTTGCAGTGTTACTTATTACCAGATGATGGATGAATTGAATGATGAATCAGATCAGTTACGGCTTAAGTTTTTTATATTAGCTGTCACTCGATTTATCCATATCAAATTTTAAAATAAAAAAGAACATATCATTCATTTACTAAAAATTTTCTCCTTGACGTTTACATTGAATTAGTTCTTTTCTTTTTCTATTCAATTTCTAATGTTTTCTTTGGTGACTACTAATAACCTGCATATTTAACGATGAGCCATTATATCTTCTAAAAAATGAATTTTGACAATCTTAAAATAGGAAGTTATCTTGACATATTCTATATCGGAAGACTTTAATTTATTTATCTATCTTGTGGAGTGTCCTCGACATTACTATGAGCAAAGGTTTGGAGAGTTACTTTATTTATTTATGTTTCTTATGCAAAACCGATTGCTTCGAGTCATGTAATTAAGTTTTACATCAAAACTTTTAAATTTATTTTTTTGAATTCAATCTTAGATATCTTATTCCCCAATATCTTTTATCATAAGTTGAATTTAATATTTAGTGCTTCATATAACATACTCCCTCCGTCCCTCATAGATCTTCTCAATAGCCCTTTTTCTATGTCCACAATAGATCTTCTCATTTCATTTTTTAACAATTAAAATACCACAACTACCCACACTTACTTTATTTATTACACCTCACCCACCTCATTTAATACACTCCACCCATTTTTCATTAAGGGTATTATAGTAAACTTTCACCTTTTTTCAACTCTCCTTAAAAATCACCAAAAGTCAAAATGAGAACATCTTAGAGGGACGGAGGGAGTATTTTCAATTGTGTACGTCCTTCGCCCCGTAAACATTTTCTGTTTTGACTGTTGGAAAGAAAAACTGTAAAAATTTGACCAAAGTGAAACAACAACAATTTAACGAGTATGGCTCAAAGAATGTCAAAGTGGATAACGCGTAGAAAGTAGCTGAGAAAGACCAGTTAGATTTAAGAAGAGGGCATTTGTGTCCACTGAGACGAAATTAAAATGTTTTATATGACATGTCAGATGTGAAAGTTTAAAAATTTTACGAGACGGAGGAAGTAGTTATTAAAATTAATATCACCCATATTCACCTGTTTCATCCGCTTTACCCACGGGTGATAGATGGATCAAATAGCGGGTGATGCTTGATAAGGGTTATAAATAGATCAGGTGATCTGGAGATAGATATAGAGCTAATGGATAAATGAGAGTGATGCTTGAATGACAATTTCATTTCAAAGTTTGTAGCTATGTTTTCATTTACGGAGTACAATTTTAACTTGCAAAAAAAAAGGGAAGGACCAGGAAAGCAGAAATAAGAGGCGACCAAATACCAAATCACATCCATCCATTGATATAAAAACTACTAGAGTACTACATCGCGAAATAGAATCTGAGTAAAACACATGTGATTCATCAACAACACAAACACAATTGAAGTCACATTACCGGAACAGGACTCGGAGGGCCCCATCTACCGACCTCTCCCACGTCCTCGCCCACGTCCACGACCCCGGCCACGTCCCAACGCCTTTCCTGTATATGCACAACAAAAGGGATACAACATTACCACTACTTAAACACATACTATACTCCTCATTATCTCATCCAAACGAATAGTTTTGATGTTTGAACTACTGTAAATGTTTTGTCGGTAACCAGGAATATGTCAGGGTCTCAGGGATGTGAATAGGGGGGAGTATAGAGGGGAGTTTGAGAAGAAAGTACAGTTCGGGGAACAATATAGTAATGGATAGGTTCAAACTCAATTGATCTATTTGAGATACTTTGTATTTGTTCACAATCCTTTTAGTATATATTTATAATGACATACCAGCACTAAGAAATATAACTCTATACTCACTCCGTACCAAAATGAAATTTACAATTTGTTTTTTCTGAATATCCCAAAACGAACTTTACACTTGTCCACTTTCATTATATTAATCCACACGCCTTTCATTTTTCACCAAAACCTTTCGATTTTCAACATTTTCCTTAAGCTGCCGTGAAGTCAAATTGAAAACCTCCTTTTTGGGACGGTGGGAGCATTTCAAAAAGTCAATGATCAAACTTGACTTGGTATTTTCTAGTGAAAGCCCACATTCATTTTTCTTTATTTGGAGAAGTATCTTGTTTCCACCATTTTATATGTTTCAAACATAATAGAAAAAGTAGCTTAAGGCTGAGGGATTCAAACCATACCTGCAGTTGGTTTTTTAGGCTTCACTTTAGGAGTGTCTTCAACCAGCAAAGTCTCAAGATTTATGCTATCAGGCAGTATGTAATAGCGAATGTTGTTTCCCCTCACACTCAGGTGATCCATAGTCACGGGGTTCTTTCCCTTTGGCGTCAGCTTTACTGTCTTTAAGTGTGTGTTCATACTGACATCAACCCCTGTAAAGCACAAAATGAAGTAGAAATAGTTGTTGATTTTCAAGTTCACCAGGTAATATAAAATCAATAATAACAGTCATAGGACTAATATATACTCCGTAATTTGTATGCTTTAATCTGTTATTCCTATGGATATGAATTGAAAAGCTCGACTCTAAAAGTTCCACGACCATGAGAACTGGAAGCATATAGTTTGATTATAGACGATAATTGCTGAAAGTTTAATTTACAACGAAAAAGACACATTTCCAGACAGAAATATTTCAAAGCTGGTAAGTGAATTACACAAAAAGATTACATCATCCTTGTTTAGTCATATTCAAACACACATTTAACAGTGAAGGTTGCATTACAGTCCTCTTTTTCGTTCTATAGGACGAATCCATTTAAAAAAAGATAAAACCAGTGAATTTGTGTATTCAATATTCATTGTCAAATCCTCCCATAAAATAAAAGTAGCATGTGTGCAGTTTATTTTTAAGTATTACTCCCTCCGTCCATTTTTTATCTTCCCAATTTCCTTTTTCGGTTGTCCACAAGTTATATTCCTATTTCCTATTTTGGCAATTTTTTTGGGGGGTAAAATGTCTTAGTTGCCCTTACAACTAATTTCTCCTAGCAAAACCAGTAGACACCCTGTTTCAAAACAACCTCTTCCCAACCACATTTCTTTTCATTTTATCTTCTTCCCCCAACAATTACATCCCTATTTTTTTCTCTTTTCCAGACATTTCTTCCCAAAACAGCCCCCATCGTCTTTAAAACTCCATCAACTCCTCATTTTCTTCTTTTGCAGGTTGCCTTCTTCCCACAACATTGAACAAGATCGAAGTCGCACCGTTGTGACGCATCTCCACAGGAGCAGCATTGTCAAGTTGTCTCATCTACGTCGGATCTCATCGGACAGCGTGTGTAACCCATGCTTGATTTGGCCGGATCTGAAGGTGTAGTCCTTCTTTGATTCAGGCAGATTTCTACATCAGATATGATTCCAACCCGGATTTGTGATAGAGATGGTCAGTGGTGACTGTACTTTGGTGGTGAAGTCAGAAGCGGAGACTGATGGTAGAGTGGTGGTGGATATATGGTGGTGGTGTGTGGCTGAGCAAAGGAGAATGGAGAGTGTCGTTCTGGTAGAGGGCCCAAAGTAATAGAGAACTGAGAGTGATGTTTAGGCAAAGGGCGAGGGAGGGCATTTTGATTTAGTCAATGTAATTTCCATCTTATATTAATTTGGGTGCCAGGTCAAACCTGGAAGATAAATAATGGACGGAGGGAGTATGTAACAAACTACTAATAATTAGCTTACACTAAGACTTCCTAAATACTCAACCACTACATAATACTAAGAAAAAGTCATCAGATCAGAGTTTAATAGAACATTGGAAAAAGCAGCACACACTAGAGCATATTGTACTGCAGACACCTCACCCCCACCTCCCATTGCAATCATTCACTCAAATGTTTATCAAGCTCAATTGTCAAAACTGAAATAACCTTAGTAGTTGAGAAGCTTGCTTAGGGCAGTGTAAACCAAAATAAGAGCCAGCACACAACTTTATTTGCAACATCTAGAAGGAACTCTTAGAATACAGAAACATGAAAAGACGAAAACTGCAAAACCATAAGCACTCCAAAATCAATGCTTCGCCAATATGTTACTTCACAAGTAAAGCAAGGGGTGCTGATGATGAGAGATGGCAACACACCCAGTCGAATGAAATCCTTTGAAGAGTCCTACATTACATGGTATCCATTCTTCATAAACCACAATTCTTTTGAAATTCAAAAGAACCTACAATCTTCTTCTAAAATATTTGGATACCCTTTCCATTTCCTTCATAATAACCTCGAAGTCATACAAGAATCCTTAACATGCCCATCGTCCCCAAGGCACTACTCATACGGAAGGAACCCCAAACACATAAGAAAATAAGAATAGGAGCAAATCATGTAAATGTTCAACTTCCTGGTTCAATTTAACTCAAAATCCCAAACACAAACTATTCGCCTCGATAACCTAGCAGATAGAAATTCTTCAACAAACTATACGAAAACGAGAATAGGGGCAAATCATGTATATCTACAGAGCGTGAGAACGAGATAAACCTGTAATGGTTCCATTGACGACGGTGCCGTTTTTCAGCTCAATCGAGACAGTCTCGTTGTTCAATTTCATCAAAAATCTGCAAAATTAAAACCGAAGCCCAGAAAAAAAGAGTAGAAATTAGAGTGAGGGAAATATACGGTATCTGAATACGGTAATAAAGCAGCGATTTGCGTCAAGAAACTGACCTGACGAGCTTCATTGCGGAGAGGGGAGAAGCTAGGGCTCAATCCAAGCTGGAAGAGATGAGAAGTCCCGCCGGCCTAAAATGAGAGGGCTTTAGGCTTTAAATCAAGAGATACATTCAAACGACGTCGGCTGCACGCTTAATCTTTTTTTTTTGTATTTACCTATTTACCCCTCACGCCTTTAATCAAGAGAGAAAATTATCCCAATAATCTCATTTCTAATTGATGTTTCAAAAATAATTTTATATGGCCTTGTTTGAAATAATGTTTTCGGTTAGCATTAGCATTTTGGATAAAATTTTAATGGTATAGATTAATCCTGAATACGCTGACGATAAAAACTACAGTCAGATATCATTTTCAAAACGCTAACGCTTGTCAAATAGGACCAATAAAAGCATGGGCAACGACATGTAAAAAATGAAATATCACACGATGATGTAGAATATTTAATCAATCAAAATCAGTCCAGTCAACGTGTGACAAATAAGTGCATGACATGCCTTACAATGAGAAGATGTTTTTTGTCATTTTTACAGTTTTTAAAAGTATTTTAATTATTAAAAATTATTTTACATATCTTTTTTTATAAAAATAAACTTCTTTTTTGTACAAAAAATTAAAAGCATTGGCAAGCACATGGAATGCTTGTCAGGGTGAAACGGTATTGCCACTCCATGCTAAGGAGAGATCAAGGCTGATGTGGCACAGCGAGGCAAGGAGGTGCTTTGCCGTCATCGATGCTCTAATATCACTTTTACTGAAATGTACGCGTTTTAGGCTGCCTTTAAATTTCTAACTCCAGGTTAATAGAAATTATACTCCCTCCGTCCCAAAAAGAATGGGACGGTTTGACTTTTTGGGAAATTAAGGGAGGGATATTTTGGTATTGACTTTCCAAAAATACCCTTGATGTGATGGGTAGATTATTAGAAAAAAGGTATGATGTGATAGGTAGGGTATGAAAAAGTAAGGGGTAAAAGTGGTTTTTTAATAGAAATGTAACGAACTTTACGGGACGCAGTTTTTTCTAAACGTAACAAACTTTTTGGGACGGAGGGAGTATATTTTATGCAGAAAAATGAAAAGAGAGATCTTTTTTATTTTTTAAATTTTATATTTTTATTTTTGAACTTTTCCAATAAGTTTTTAAAATTAATTCCAACCTCTATCATCTTCTTTCTTAAATTAGTATAGCTTCAGGGAAAAAATAGATAAACTAACTGCAAACTTGAAGAAATATGTTAGAAATCCACTATACACCATAAAAATATTAAGCTTTAAATTTGAATATTTGATTCTTAAAATTAGGTCGACTTTTAGATAGAATTACCCAGGAGTAACTTCCACTTCCTCCTTCCCAAATTAATTTTTCTTTTTTTGGATTGTCGCAAAATAATATTCCTCTTTTCTTTTTCTAGAAAGCATTTTTCTCTCTTATTTGCACCACTTTCAAGCACACAATTTTAGTTTTCTTAAACTTCGTGTAAGATCAGACTAGGAGTTTTACATTGGGATGGAAAGGTACTATGCAGAGTTCTTTACAACTAAAAAAATTTGAAAAAAACTAGAAAAAAAGGGAGAAACTCTGAACAAACAAGAAAAAACTTCAAAAAATTATTCAGATGTATTTTACATAGTATTCTTATTATAATTATAATTGTTGTTGTTGTTAACAATGTTGTTCTTATAATTATTAGTATTGCTGGTATTATTATTATTATTACTACTATTACTACTATTATTATTATCATCGTAAACCATTTTAGGCATTGTTAGGGGAGTAGCAATTTGTTGAAAGTCATTGTTGTCATATATCATGACAACAAAACTTGTTGTCAAAAAGAAGAGAGCCGTACTTATATTTATTTTTATTGGTTTTATGCCAGACTACATTATATCAAAATTTATTTCAATTAAGGCTAAGTTTTTTTACTGTACCTGATCTGAGTACTCCGTAGTTCATTAGAATCGCCCTCATAAAAAATAAATACCAAAATCTAGAAATAGTTTTTTTCAAGAATTGAGACAAACTTGAATAGATATCCGAATGACTTACACGTGCCATGCATATTCACGCAAGTTGTCTGCACGTGTCAGAATCCCAAGGCAACCGCCGCCGCCGCCATTAAAAGACGCCAGTTTTTAAAGCCCGGCCGGCCGCCCTTCGAGTGTGTGTTCGTTCAAAAATCACCAGAAAGAAGAAGAAGAAAAATAATATGCAGGCGCAAGAAGAGATGAGAAGCGGCGGGCAAAAAGGAAGAAGAGAGGAAGACCAGATTCCGTCAATGGCGTTGAACCACGTTTCCAGGCTGTGCAGAGATGTCAGGAAGTCTGTGGAGTTCTACACCAAGGTGTTGGGGTTGGTGGAGGTGGAGCGGCCGCCGGGGTTCGACTTCGACGGCGCCTGGCTCTTCAACTACGGCGTCGGCATTCATCTCATCCAAGCGAATCAAGGCAACAAAGTGCGACTCCCCGGTCTCCAAACAGATCCAGACCGCCATCTTGACCCCGTTGACAACCACATCTCTTTCCAAGTACAATATACTCCCTCCATCTCTCAAAACGGTTCCTCTTTTAATTTGACTTTGGAGAAAAATAGGGAAGTGTTAAATTGTAGTTGACTTTCCAATTTTGTCCTTGATGTGATAAGTAAAAGTAAGATGTGATAGTTTAATTGATAGTGAAAAAATATGATGTGATAGGTAGGGTATGAAAAAGTAAGGGTAAAAGTGGTTTTTTAATAGAAAGTGGAAGTGTTTTAAGAAAAATAAAAAAATGAAAGGGGAAGGGTTTTAAGAAAGGGAGGGAGTAATATATACCCCTTGCCATCCTTAGTTTCTCTATTCTAACTAGTGGCATGATATAGTAGTTTCTGACTTTTACAGAAATGGACCATTATTCTTTTAATTTAATCGGGCTACCTGTACGTAAAATTGATTGTTTCCATCCTCTAACCTTTGGAAAACCTTCTAGCCCGTGGTATCTCCGACGCACCTTCACGCCACCTTCCAATTGCACCATCTTTCATTTTGGTCAAAAAAAATTGACTAGCAAAATGAAAAGTGGTGCGATTGAAGAGGGGGATTATTTCATACTTTTCTGTTCTTAAAGGGTTCATAGATACAGAAAAAAACATGTCATCAACTGAGACTTTATGGTAATTGCAGTGCGATGAAATGGCGAAGGTGGAGAGAAGGCTGAAGGAAGAGGGGGTGGAGTACATGAAAAGAACGGTTGGGGAAGGAACCGCCATAGACCAGCTGTTCTTCAAAGACCCGGATGGATTCATGATCGAGATCTGCAACTGCGAGAAAGTGGCTTTGGTTCCCCAGAGATCTATGGCCAAGATCAGGCTTCCTTCCGACCGCCACAACCCAAAACTTGATTTATTTTCAATCAAGCATATATAACTTGATGTATGGTTTAATTAATAGAAATTTACTTAAATAACACTAAAACATAATAACTTTTCCTAAATAATATCACATGTGTTTTTCTTCCCAACGTAGCACTTTTAGTCATTATGCATTAGTCATTATTTAAGTAAATATTCATCATCACCGGACAAGTGGACATTATTAAGTGATCTTCCAGGAATAAAACAATTTAAGTGCTATTTAGGGAAATGACTTAAGTTTTAGTGCTATTTAATTAAGTGCTATTTAGAGAAATGACTTAAGTTTTAATGTTATTTACAACATTATTTATATATCAGGCCTAAAATGTTACGAGTATCTTGCTAGGAATCCACGCCCTAGTTGCCCCCATTGAATTCAATAGTTTTACATTGGGTTAAGCTATTTGTACACTAAAATTTGTACTTCAATTCATTTTGCACCCCAAAGACATACACAAGCATTTTGTCATTTTGTATTAATGTGATGTTAATGTTATAATTCACATTGGTAAAAAATGTCAGTGCAATTTTTTTTTAATTACACCGATATTTTATGCACGTGTGATCCGTTGAGTGCAAATTAGGGTAGACTTTTGGTGTACTTCTAGTGTGATTGATTTGCATTTGTATAAATATTTTTCTAAAAATTATGCTCTCTCCTCCGACCTTAAATTTTTTCCCACATAATATAACGTTGGCATTTAAAGTAGGTGTAATTTGGTTACTCCGGAGTATTATTTTTCATTTTACTCTGTATTTATAATAGCCTAATAGGATAGCTTGTGATTTGTAGATTAATAATAAGAATAGTAATTTAGTATGATGAGACACTTAAATAACACCAAAAGTTATGTCATTTCTTTAAATAGCACTTAAACTATTTTATTCCATAAATAGCATTTAATAATATCCATAATGTCCAGTGATAAAAAATACAAAGTATTTATTTTAATAATCACTAATGCATAATGACTAAAAGTGCTACATTGGAAAGAAAAACACATGTGATGCTATTTAGGGAAAATCATTATGTTTTAGTGCTATTTAAATAAATTTCCCTTAGATTAATCATTACTATTTTTGATCGGGAATACTCAATCCGTCATTCCTATTCCAATTGCTGGAGTTATGATAAGGTTCAATTTGGTACAAAAACTTCATAAGGGAATAGGAGTTGAAAGTTTCAATTTCAATTCTTCTTTTTGATAGCACAAAAATATACTCCCTCCGTCCCACTTTAGATTACAATATTTCCTTTTTGTTGAAATTAAGGAAGAGTCAAATCAAAAAAAATTTTTCCAAATTACCCCCAAGTGGCCCACTCACATGGATCAATAGTTATGTAAAATTAAATTTTAAATTTTAAATTTTCTATTTTATATTTTAAATTATAAATTTTAAATTTTACACTCGAAGTTTTAAATTTTAAATTTAAAAATATCAAATTTTAAGTTTTTAGTTAAGATTTTAAATATTATGTTTTAAATTTTAAACATCGCGATAACAAAGAAACTAGTCTAATAAAACTAAAACTAAACATTTAAAATTTAAAAATAAAAAATAAAATTTAAATTTTAAAATTAAAAGTTAATCACAAAATTAAAAATAAAAATTAATAATAAAAAACTTAAAAATTAAAAACTTAAAATCAAAATTAATTATTAATAATTTTAGTTTAAAACTGAAAAGTAAACATTTAAATTTTAAACTAAAATTTTAAAAATTAAACTTAAAATTTAAAACACATAAAATAGAAATTTTTATTTTAAAATAAAAAATTAAAAATTGACATTAAAAATTAAATATTAAATATTAGATATTAAATATTACGGAGTAAAAAAAATTAATTTAAAATTTAAAAATGCAAATATAAATTTTAAATTGTATGATTTAAATTTTAAATTTTAAGTTTCGAATTTTTAATTTTTAATATTTAATTTTAAATATTGAATATTGAATTTTGCATTTAATGTTTAAAGTTTTATTTTTAAAATTTAAAATTTAAAATTTAAAATTTTAATTTTAAAATTTTAAAATTTAAAATTTAAAAATTTGAAATTTATGTTTTAAATATTAAATTTTAAATTTTATGCTTTGAATTTAAAATCTTAAAATTTTAATTTGAAATTTTATATTTTAAATTTTAAGTTTTAAGCTTTAAGTTTAAAGTTTACATTTAAAATTTAGAAAGTTAAATTTTAAAATTTACATATAAAGCTTATATTTTAAATTTTAAATTTAATATTTTGAACTTTAAAGTTTAAAATAAGGTTTTTCTTTTTTATTTGTCTATAGCGAGAAATTTTCAAAATATAATTTCGATCAATTCTATTTGCTGTTTTATGTTAACAAACAAACTCTTTCCAAAAACCAAGCAAATGCTTTGGAATAATAATACAATTCTATATCAATTTTCTTAAATATAACAAACAATAGGTTTGGAATTGAATTAGAATTTTATTCCATCTTATTTAATTCCATAAAATTCTAATTCAAATTCATGTATCCAACAGAGCATAAGACTCCGTTTGGTACAAAAACTCAAACTTTAGAATTAAAATTAAAGACAATAGTTCTAATTCTGCTGCTTGGTAACACAAAAATATGTGGGTTAAGAATGATAGTTCAAGAAATGAATTTAAATGGGATAATTTAATTTTATCCAAATCAATTTCATATAATTTTAATTCTCATTTTAATTGTAATTCTGTTCATGTACCAAACGGGACCTAAGTATTTTGGAATTTGAAATACTTCTCCCATTTTTATCATATATTTTCTCATTTTTTCTGGATAGGAAATGCATTTTTATTAATAAGGACATCCCAAAAATTCGGAAGGCTTATGATGGATTTATTAAAAAGAGCCCAAATAAAGTGACCAAGGCCCAATATACACAATTAAATGCTAAACCATTAAGGTCCACAATATTTGTAGAAGGACGAAGCGCCCAAACGAAATGGATTGGGTAATCCCAATTCGAACGTGAGGTCCAAATCTACCTGTGGATCAAAGTCGGTTTTAAATGCCCCTATTGAAGTTTAGTCAAAATATATATACAAATTAATATTGACTTGACTCCGATCCTGCCCAAACCGACTTGACTAAGTTTTTATACTCACTTGAACTTGATCTAGAAAGAGACAAAAAAAAGACCCTTAATTAGATCTATTAAATTAAATTTTATAAATTAATTGTATGTTTTTAATTTATGAACTAATTTTCCCTAAATGACAATTAAGGATGGGTAAAATTCAAAAAAAAAATGGGCCTCCGAAAAATGGGCTTGGCCATGTGGATACGCACCGAACAATAATCTGAGGTAAAGTGCATGCATTAACCAAACGTTCATTACAAACCGAACTTAAGTCAACTAAAAACGTACTCCCACCGTTCCAAAAAGAATTTCCTACTTTAAATAACATGCAAAACCCCGTAGATTTTGAAATGATTTTATTTGCAAATTGGTAAGAAAATAACAGATAAAAAATTATATTTAAAAACTACATTAGAAACTCTACAAATTAAGATGTGACAAGAATATTTTATTTTATGAAATGATCAATGAAAACACGCAAACAAATAAGAGTTATCGAGAGGCCCTAATAGTAAACAGGAAAGATTTTTTGGGACGGAGGAAGTATGAATCTAGAAAAATTATTTTACGGACTTTAATACATTCGTAGCATTAAAAATGTCACGCTTATGTAAAAAAACTACAAGCAAGCCCATAAGAAATATGAAAAGATCCAGACCTTAGGACCACGTTAGCATCATTCATGAATCCAAATATCACCCCTTGATAACAACTAAAATTTATAATAATAAAAATATTACTAGTACTAATTATAATAATAATATTATCATTATTATTAGGAATTATAGAGGCATTAAGAAATAAAATATTACTCCCTCCGTCCTTGAAAACCATCACATCATTGGACATATTACCAATCACATCAAATGATATTTTTGGAAATTTAATACCAAAATACAATCCCCTTAAATCTCTTCAAAATCAAAACATCTCATGTTTAAAGGAACGGAGAAAGTATTATTTATTATCTTTCTTATATTAGGATTTGAATTTTTTCCGTAATCCCAATATATAGGAATATATTCTACATTATCCAATAACATCAATTATTATCAAATTATATCATGATTTCTATCTCTCCAAAAAATAGTGTTTGTCTAATAGCCACCACCAATCCTGACAAGCGTGCATAACTCCCACCATCTTTTATCCTTCTTTCTCTTTCTAATAAAACCATGTGCATGGAAAATTTACCAAGCAAGGAACTAAGCAAATATTCTAACAAGTTTGGTTGTCATGCAACGAAAATTTACCTCTCTACTTATATCGGTTATTCGAAAATGCTTCTGCTGTCTATATTCAGGTACTTGTGCTTCAGGCTGCTCCTCATTGCCAATGATCATTTCTGGATACAGATTAAGAGTATGGGGGCATTAGCCCCACTCAATTTTTTTTATTTTTAAATATATTGTGCACAAATTTCTTGTAAATTAAATAATGCACCCTATAAAAAAATATTCGTGCCCCGAGTAAAAAAATGCATTTCAAAACAAAGAACTTATTGTTTAAGTAAAAATATAAATTAAATATAAAGTATTTGAAATATAATTTTTGTAAGATGCATATATATTAATGCTTTTAGAGATGGAGAGTATATTGTATATAGTATAAGGAGTATCAGAAGTAAAATTATTCAAAATCGATCTTGGTCTATCATATAAATTACAGAATATGATTATGTTCAAATATTCGTTTAGGATTCGTTGCGTATTTAAATATTAATCGACTACAAATTCAAATGTTATTTTTAATTCGTCTCATATTCGAATTCGGATTTGTATTCGAAAAAATAAGACAAATACAAATTCAAATATCTCGACATTCGCTTCGGTTCGATTCGTTTATACGCCTAATCACATCAATGACAAAACTGAAATGTTAACAATAAATATACACTCCTTATTTTTCCTAAAAACCAAAATAGGAACCGTTTTATGAAACAAAAAACTTTTTTTTTTAATATTAAAAAATTTTAATTCAACTCTTAAATACTTGAATATATTAGGGTTCATCATAGATATGAAAAATGGGAGGGTAATACTATTTCAGGGAGAAAGTGTTGGGAAAAAGAGGGGAAAGGAAGAGGAAAGCAGAGCTTCTGGGTTTGGTCCAATCATTAGATCTTCAATTCGCCCAGCCCAACCTGTGGGGAACCCAAAGGCACTCTATGGGTGATGGTGTCACGTGACCCATCCAAAGCTCTCTTTCTTACCAAACTCTCATTTGGGCCCACACAGCCATGCCTATGTATCAATTCAGCACGTTGTTGGGCCCCCTCTTTTCCATGTACCCAAATCTTGTTAAAAAGCTGCCGTTACCCCACTCCCCGGCGGCCCAAAAGCGCAATCTAATTCTACGTACTCCCTCTAATTTCTTCTATTCTCTCGGGCCCATACACATAAAAGATCATTTTGTCCTCATTTGTACTCTCACTTTCCAAACAAAGGAAATACACTAGAAGCTCCTGAGAGCGTAACTCAACGATTGGTGTAAGAGTGTTAAGAGCATTTACGATGGAGGCAATTCTCGACCCAGCCCAATTCCCAACTCTTGCTACATAATTATTCACTAATTTTCGGTTCCGCCCCAAAATCCTACAATATTATAGCCTTAAAAAGCCCGCATCTCTGTTTTTTTACATTTGTTAAAGAGTATCTCACATCGTAACTTGAAGAAAAAATAAATCGACATATAAGCTCTTGGAGTTAATTTCACCAATACTCAATCTAGTTTAGTAAATGTGCACCATTAATTCAACGGTTGGCATAAGAGTGTTAAGGGCATTTACAATGGAGGCAATTCTCAACGTTTCCCAACTCCTATCACATCAGTATTCCACTAAAAAAAATTATTTCTTAATGCAATTAGATCAGAATGAAATAAAAATTTAATCCTTAAAAAATCCCAATAGTTGAAGCCCAAAAAATGAATCAAGTAGAAGAACCCAAAAAAATAAAAAATCCAAGAACAAGAATCTGAAATAAAAATTCTCTTGTCCATGGCCAAATCAATCAAGAAAGAAGAAGAAATAGCCCAAAAAATAAAATAAAAAATACTGTAATAATTTCTGACGCCACTGGGTATTTCAGTGGACGTCCCCCGCAGCTTTCACCCAGAATTGGAGCCCGTCTTTGCGCCACATGGCTTGCAATCGGCTCCTGCCACTCGCCTTTCCTCTCTAGCCCAGCGTGGCTGTTTCACACCCTTCATTGTAAGTGCCATAAACAGAGAGATTCCGTGTTCGAAACCTAGTGATTGCGATGAAGGAAAAACATACGCATGTAGCTTATGCAAGTACGAGATATAAATCTCAACTGTGCATTACACGAAATAAATAAGATTATAGTTCAATTTATCTCCTCTCGGCTAACTGTCCGGCCAGTGTTGTGGTCATGCGAAGATTGGAGTTCATCCTCATATTTTGGAAATACACTATAATATTATTTCCTCCGTTCCAAAATAATTTTTTGCTCTTTGGATTGTCGCAAAATAAATTTTGTATTCCTTATTAACAAAATTTCCTAAAAACATGTAGTAGAATTTATAAGGGTATCTGATGCAGTTTTTAATGTTTAAGATAAACCATACAATTTACAAAGAATTTTAAGGTAAAGGGTGCACTTTTCCCTAATAATAAAAGCATACTTCAAAAATTAATATTTACTCTCTCCGTCCTCAAGTATATTACAATTTTTTTCCTTCTCCTCACAGTAACTTTTGTTTTTTTATACTACGGAGTATTTCATTAAGTACTTTATAAAATAAAATACTCATGTCACCTTGTTTTATAAATTTTTTCACATAACTTTTTGATATTTAATTTTTAGTTCTTATCAATATACCGATTTAGAAATAAAATAATTTTAAAAAATGAGATACTACTTCAAAACTGAAATACTCCCCCGTCCTATAATGTTCTTCCCGATTCTGTTTACAAAGTTTGACCGACTTCATTTTCAATTCAATTTATTTGATTGTAGGTGTAAAATTAAAAAATAAAATTTATATATGTAAAAACTAAATCAAAAGTTCTACGAAACAAGTGGTGACAAAAATATATTATTTTATCGGCCAAATAACGCCAGTATCCCCCGTGGTTTGCAAAATAGGCATCAAAACCCCCTATGTTTTCAAAACTTATTTCTAAAGTCCTTGTGGTTTCAAAATGCTGCACCTGTGCCCCCTCTGATCATTTTCCGGACATTTTTCCGGCGAAGAAGGGGGGCATTGCTGCTTATTTACTAAACTATGAGGGGTATCGGTGCTGATATTAATTTCTCGCTTATTTTTTTTTGTTTTTTTCCCATTTTTTCCTTTATTTGTTTTTTTTATTAATAAAGGTTTTTTTAAAAATTATTTTTATAATGTTCATAAAATTTAAAGTTATTTTTTTTGAAAAAATTAACATATAATGTATATGTACTTCTCAAATCAACAATTTTTGTTTTTTCTGAAAAAAGTAAACTTTTTTTTGAGAATTTCAAAAAAATGAGGAATAAAATAAGAAACAAAATAATACAAAAATAAAAAGGAATATCGTTTTCAAACTTCTCAATTCTAGGGACTTTTTTAGGCTTGTCCATTTTTTTGTATGGGATTTTTTTTGTGTATTTTTATTTTTCGTTTTTTTTTCATATTTTTATTTTTTTATTCTAGGTTTTTCTTTTTGAACTTTCCAAATACGTAGTAAGTACGTAACAAAAAGTGAAAATGTTTAATTTCAAATAGATGCAATGTATGTTATTTTTTTTATTTCAAACACAAAAAAATTTAAAATTTTAAAAAGTTTTAAAAAAAAATTGAAAATAAATTTGAAAAAAATCTAGGAAAAGAAAAAAGAGAGAAAATATTTTTTTAAAAAGAAAAACACAAATAATATACGAAAAATAAAAAATGAGCACGAATGCCTTCTATGGTTTAAAAATTATGCGCATATGCCCCCTCTTCACCGGAAAAATGCTGGAAAATGATCAGAGGGGGCACGGGTGCAGCATTTTGAAACCACAGGTAGTTTTGAAATAAGTTTTCAAAATAGTGAGGGTTATTGGTGCTAATTTTTCAAACCATAAGGGGCACCAGAGCTATTTGGCATTATTTTATCAAATTTCTAATGAAAATAAAAAAAAATATTAAAGTTTAACCGTGTGAAAAATAAGTGAGAAAAACATTTTAGGACAAAGGAGTACCTTATAGCGACAAAGGGAGTATAAAAAAATTGAAAAAAAACAAATCGAGGATTTACCATATAGTCCGTATATGGAGTAACTCGAATGATTATTTTTATGTACTCTCCGGATTAAATATATATACCCCGTCATATCTAAGCCCAGCGGTAGGAAAGTGAAGTGTAGGGCCCTTTACCCCAACCCACACTACCTATAAATACTCATTTCTATCCCAACCCATTTCCATAACTCATTCCTCCAAACAAAAAACAATCCATTTCCCCTCTAGAGAGAGAAAATACATCTCTTTCCTTTCCCCTATTTACTAAAAAGCCAAACCCTAATTTAAAACAAAAAAAAGATGATGATGATGAGCAGCATCAGATCCGCAGTGTCCACTCTCATGCCCAAACAGAAACTCCCAAACTCATTCCAGTCTTACCTCCACAGCTCCGGCGGCTTCAACCTCGGAATCCTCCACCCTCCCCGGAAGGACAAGCTCCTCGTCGTCTTGGGTACCACCGGCGCCGGTAAGTCTAGACTCTCCATCGACCTCGCCTCCCGCTTCTCCGGCGAGATCATCAACTCCGACAAAATGCAGGTCTACCGCGGCCTCGACGTCCTCACCAACAAGGTCACCGACGACGAGCGCCGCCACGTCCCCCACCACCTCCTCGGCGTCGTCGACCCGAAAAAGAATTTCACCGCTAAGAACTTCTGCTTCGCCGCCACGGAGACGATCAAGTCGATCACCGCCCGGGGTAACCTCCCGATCATTGCCGGCGGCTCCAACTCATTCATTGAGGCACTCATGGATGACAGGGAATGCCGGTTGAGGTCCACCTACGACGTCTGCTTCCTCTGGGTCGACGTGTCCATGCCGGTCCTCCACTCATTCGTGTCGGACCGGGTGGACAAGATGGTCGACCGGGGGTTGGTCGAGGAGGCCAGGTCGGCCTTCGACCCCAACAACGGGGACTACTCCACCGGCATCCGGAAGTCGATCGGCGTCCCGGAGTTCCACCGCTACTTCCAAGCGGAGGCAACGGCGGATGCCGACACACGCGCCGCCCTCCTCAAAGAGGCAATCGACGAGGTGAAGGTGAACACGTGTGTCTTGTCGAGTCAGCAGTCGGAGAAGATAAAACGTCTGCGGGACGTGCGGGGGTGGAAGTTGCACCGGGTCGACGCCACCGAGGTGTCCCGGATGAAGGCGGCCGGGGGCGGAAAGGACAAGGAAATGTGGGAGAATCAGGTGGTGCGGCCAAGTGCCACCGTCGTGACGAGATTCCTTCACAATAGGTTTGGGTCGCCGATCTATGCGGATGCCGCCATCCCCACGAAACCGCTCGCCGGAGTAATGGGCCTGACGGCGGCGATTCACTGACACTTCAACTGCAATATATTCATTCATTTATTCATTTAATTTGCCGGCGTAGGCCTATAGATTTCAAAGAGCCACCCGCCGCCGTACATTTTGTATCTCCTCTCTGTACGTTTCATTTGTACCCCGCCATTTTTGGGGAGGTTAATGATAAAACTGTGGTGTGCTCGCCCAACGTTAGTTTTTTCAATATTTTGGGAATTTCATCCTCATATTTCTTCGTCTAATAAAAATAAAAATATAATAATAATAATCATAATAATAATAATCATAATAATGATGATAATAATAATAATAATATAGGGTATAAATAATACGGAGTATAACGATAAATCGATTAAATAAAGTTTCCTACTCCCTCCGTCCCAAAAAACCTTTCTCCTTTCTTTTTTCATCCGTCCCAAAAAACACTTCTCATTTCTATTAAAAAGTCACTTTTACCCCTTACTTTTTCATACCATACCTATTACATCATATCTTTTTACTAATAATCTATCCATCAAATCATACTTTTACCCATCACATCAAAAGACATTTTTGGAAATTCAATACCAAAATACACTCACTTAAATCTCTTCAAAAAGCAAAACATCTCATGTTTCATGGGACGGAGAGAGTATTATTTATTTTGAATGAGGAAAAGTTTGTTACTCTAAATTTTACTCCCTCCACACCAAAATGATATTCCATATTTTAATGGCGTGCAAAATCCTTTTTTTAAAAAAAAATTCATTTTACTTACTAGAGGTGACACAAATATTTTGTTTTTTCAAATAATCTATAAAAATGCAAATAAACAGAAATTATAAAGAGACCATAATACTACATATCTAAATGATCATTTTGGGAAGGAGGGAGTAAACATAATTTATGGTCAAAATTTTAAAATATGGACTATAACACATGTTAAAGAAATATGGTTAACAAAAATTTCAAAACCATAAAGAAAATTGTAAATTAATTATATCCAGATTTTAATAATTTACTTTAAATCTATAATGATAACTAAAATTTATTGCAAGGAGAAACATTTTTAATAAATTGTGATATTAGATAATTTTTTATTTTATAGAGATAATAATTATTTACAAAATTGGTAGATCCTTCAAAAAACCAAATTAGTAGTAATAATAAGAATAAGAATAAAATTCGTAATGAAATTTTTGTTTTGTGCAATTTGGCAAACATTTTGGGAAACATTGATAAAAATTTCGTTTTTAGTCATCAACACTACTGAAACTAAATGCTACCAAATCGTCCCTTATTTGTTTGATATAAATTCATTTTTTATTTTAGAAAAAAAACTTCCTACAAAACACTTCTCATAATTAGCTTTCTATGTACGCAATAACGCTTTTGAGATTTTCCCTAAAAAAAATACACTTTTGTGAAAATAAACTCTAATACAACCTGTTTGGAAGTAGTACTAGAGATTAGCGTTTTGGATAAAATTTTAATAGTAGAATTACTTTGTAAACGCTTAACGATGTCGTAGATAGTCTTTTCAAAATCACAACGTTAATCGCTAACTTCATACCTAAACAGTTTCAAAAATGTCATTAGCTAAATAAATTAGGGTTTATGTTCATCATATGAGAAGAGGAAATGGAGAAGGTAAGGGTTACTGGGGTATTATATTTCAGGAAGAAAGTGTTGGGAAAAAGAGGGGAAAGACGAAAGCAGCTTCTGGTTTGGTCAATCATTAGATCTTCGTCCAATCGTCCGTCAGGGGGGTAGGATGATGATGGTGTCACGTGACGGATGGAAAACTCTTGTACAAAAGTACAAAACTATACTACCAAAGTCTCTATATGGCCCTACAAACCCAAGGACGTACCTCTAATTTATGGGAGACTAGTCTTTGTTGTGGTTGGTTTTTTTTGTGTGACATAATAATTTTTTTATGATCAATTAAATAAAAATATCACTTTTGTCTACTTTTTGTTTTTTAGTCAAAATTAATAAATTTTGACATTAGATTAAATAAAAAAGATATTAGATATTGATACAAAAAAAGTTTTATTAAATTTATTAAAATATTTGTTTTGGCTGGTTTTATTTATTTATTTTTTGAACTATTTTTAAAAGATTATAAAACAACGAGGTTAGTACTTCAATTGGATGAGTTATGTGTTAGAACCCCAAGGTGTTTGGGTTCAACCCCCACCTAGAACACTTCTTTTTTTAAAATATGATAAACAAGATTAGGACTATAAAATATAAAAATAATGGGCCCAATCCAGTAGGACTGACCGGCCCACCCTCAGGCCGGCCCTAGCACAGCCAAAAAACAAAATTGATCGAAATAATGGTGAAACAATAAAATATTTCTATTTCTCAATCATTTTGTTATGTGTATTCAAGAGTATTTATACATGATGAAGGGTTAGGCCAAGAGTTTCTCTAGAGAATTCTAGAGTAAATGTAACAAATAATAATTAATATATACATATAATTAAATATAATAAATATTATATTTAACAATAATTAATTTGAGACGGAGGGAACACTCAGAAAAAAAAGTGAACTTTTCAATTTACGTAAAACATCAGTGTTATGTATAGTCATATTGGGGCAATTTTCTAATAGGCGTATATTTAAGGTCAACTTTTTATTTGAGAATTGGTGTACATTTGCAACCCATATTTGGGGTATCCCTAATATTTTTGTTTTCTAATATATTGATATGAGTTCAATTTGATTCTTAATTAAATAGGTTGTATGGTACTCCCTCCGTCCTAAAATATTTTTTTCCAATTACTATTCACAAGATCAAATTTTATTCATTTTCTTTACATATTTTTGTTAGTTATTTCATAAAATAATATCGTCTTGTCGCCTCTTATTCCGTAGAACGTTTCATCTAATTTTTAAATATATAAATTTTATTCTTTAATTTTACATATATAATCAAATAAATTGAATTAAAGTCGGTCAAAACTTATAAACAAAAATGGTAAACGTTTTAGGGCAGAGGAAGTATAAAAGTTGATTCATTATTTTGAAAAACTAGTATCACACTCGTGCGTTGCACGGCTCCAATTATATTATTAAATTATATTCAGATCATTATTGAATAATAGAAATTAATATATAATAGAATATAAAGTTCAGTAAAGGATTGAATATGAAAATTTTATCTCTATCACAGTGGAATATGTAATACTAATATTGATAAAAATTACATTTATTTTACAATCTCATAATAAATCTGAAACTTATTTTTTACTTATTGAACATCTTCTGAATGAGTTTAAAATTTTAAATGGATGAGATATTGCCCATTATTAAATCTTATTTTGTTTGTCCTTTCAAAACAATCGTTATTCAAGACTATTTGAATTCTTTCCATTTATAGATAAGTATTTTTTAATTTTTCATTTTAGTTTATTTCATCAATTGATTTATTTTCATTTAAAAATATGTACTAAAATATACTATGTTGAATATTTATTTCTTGTCATTTTTAGATGAGTGTTTTTATAATAAAATGTATGTTTCATCTGTTGATTTATTTCCATTTATACTAAAATTTATACTAAAATATACTATGCTGAATAATTACTTCTTGCCATTTTTAGATGATATTTTTATACTAATAATTAATTTTTACTCGTTGATTTATTTACATTTATATTAAAATTAACTATGTTGAATATTTATTTCTGAATATTTTCCAAAAATAAACCCTATTGCAAGGCTATTTACTAAACTATTTATAATAATATATACTAAAGAAAAGACGCCTCAAAGTGAGATAAGGATGTCATTTTTGAGAAAAAAAAACAGTGGAGGTAAAAGTTTGGGAAAAAAGCCAATAAGCACCTGCACAACGAAACACCCCCATAATAAGCTCATTATATAATAAAAAGTTCATTTATAACAAATTTTTCTAAGATAAATCTAGACCTCTCAATATATATACTCCCTCCGTTCCACAAAACCCTTCCTCTTTCGTTTTTTTTGTTTTCCACAAAACACTTCCACTTTCTATTAAAAAACCACTTTTACCCTTACTTTTTCATACCCTACCTATCACATCATACTTTTTCACTAATAACCAAACTATCCCATCTTACTTTTTCCCATCACATCAGGGGCAAAATTGGAAAGTCAACCAAAATTACACTTTCCTTATTTTCCCCAAAGTCAAAACTGGAAGGGTTTTGTGGACGGAGGGAGTAATAAAAAGCATATATATAATGAAAAATAAACATACAAATAATATTATTCATTTCCCTTCTAGAATCTTTGACCGTGACTAATAAAAATATTTATATTTACTTCTTAATTAAAATTCATATATAACAAATTTTCCTATAATAAATGTAGACCATCCCTAGAAACTTTGTCCGGGATTAATAAAAATATTTATATTTATTTAATTATAAAAGTCAATATACAACAAATTTTCTTAAAATAAATATAGACAACAGCTAAACCTTTGATCATTATAAATAAAAATATTTATATTTATTTATTTATTAAAGTCCACATGTAACAAATTTTTCCTAAAATAAATTTAGACCACCCACTGCAATTATATGATGATGGTGTTAATCTAAATATATAATAAGCTCTTTATATTAGAAAAAATGCATATATAACAAATTTTCCTAAGATAAATCTAGACCTCTCCATATATAATAAAAAGCATATCTATAATGAAAAAAACAAGATAAATAAATAAATAAATAAATAAATAAATATATATATATATATATATATATATATATATATATATATATATATATATATATATATATATATATATATATATATATATATATATATATATATATATATATATATATATATATATATATATATATATATATATATATATATAATATATATATATATTAGTGCATCACTTTTCGTAGAAAGCTCAAAGTTTTGGTGGGGAAGGGAGAATCTAGTTTTACAGAAATTAAGTTTATGGATTATTGCAAAATATCCCTCCGTACCTTTCAAAAAAAGAAATACCCCTCCGTCGCATCTAGGAAAGTGAAGTGTAGGGCCTATCTTAACTCACTCCACTCCGATCCACAACTATAAATACTCATCATTTCATCATTTTCACAACCCATCCCTCTCTTCCTCAAACAAATCAAAACCTATCTAGTGAGAGAAACAGAAAAATACCCTTTTTGTTTCTTTCTCTCTATTCACCAAATTCAAAGCAAAACCCTAAAAATGATGAGCATCAGATCCGCAGTGTCCACTCTCATCCCCAAACAAAAATTACCCTCCTTCCAGTCTTACCTCCACAGCTCCGGCGGATTCAACCTCGGAATCCTCCACCCTCCCCGGAAGGACAAGCTCCTCGTCGTCTTGGGTACCACCGGCGCCGGTAAGTCTAGGCTCTCCATCGACCTCGCCTCCCGCTTCTCCGGCGAGATCATCAACTCCGACAAAATGCAGGTCTACCGCGGCCTCGACGTCCTCACCAACAAGGTCACCGACGACGAGCGCCGCCACGTCCCGCACCACCTCCTCGGCGTCGTCGACCCGAAAAAGAATTTCACCGCTAAGAACTTCTGCTTCGCCGCCACGGAGACGATCAAGTCGATCACCGCCCGGGGTAACCTCCCGATCATTGCCGGCGGCTCCAACTCATTCATTGAGGCACTCATGGATGACAGGGAATGCCGGTTGAGGTCCACCTACGACGTCTGCTTCCTCTGGGTCGACGTGTCCATGCCGGTACTCCACTCATTCGTGTCGGACCGGGTGGACAAGATGGTCGACAGGGGGTTGGTCAAGGAGGCCAGGTCGGCCTTCGACCCCAACAACGGGGACTACTCCACCGGCATCCGGAAGTCGATCGGCGTTCCGGAGTTCCACCGCTACTTCCAAGCGGAGGCCACAGCCGATGCCGACACCCGCGCCGCCCTACTCAACGAGGCAATCGACGAGGTGAAGGTGAACACGTGTGTCTTGTCGAGTCAGCAGTCGGAGAAGATAAAACGTCTGCGGGACGTGCGGGGGTGGAAGTTGCACCGGGTCGACGCCACCGAGGTGTCCCGGATGAAGGCGGCCGGGGGCGGAAAGGACAAGGAAATGTGGGAGAATCAGGTGGTGCGGCCAAGTGCCACCGTCGTGACGAGATTCCTTCACAATAGGTTTGGGACGCCGATCTATGCCGATGCCTCAACCGCCATCAGATCGCCTGCCGGAGTAATGGGCCTAGCGGCGACGACTCACTGAGACTTCAACTGATTGTGACTAATCAAACACCGACGAAGAGCCACCCAGTTCTACCCTTTATACTTCCTTTACAAATGTGCATGAAGATGTGAATCACCCATTAATTTTTCGGAAGTCAATGAAAGGATAGTACGAGTGGTGTGTATTGCTTGCTACTCAGGTGAATTTTTGGTGACTTCATTACATTTGTAAATTATAATTGTAATTTACGGAGTATTTTAATAAAATTTATATTACAATTCCAATTCCATATCATACCTAATTTGTGTAATTGTGACTTTATTTCAATTTCCCCTCAAATCTTCCTCATATCATAGGTTTTGAAATGCCAAATAAACTTTGTGCCAAGTTTTTTATTCTAGAGATACAACCACAAACATCATACTCCACTAAATAAGACTACGTTTCATTCACCTGATCTGATCTTTTAAAGTTTGATATGATCTTATCTAATCTGATCTGACAAGATCTGATCTAGTATAAATTTGATTTAGATTAAAATTTAAATTATTATAATAATAGTAATAATAATAAAATATTAATAATAGAAATAATAATAGTAATAATATAATAATACCAATGGTAATAATAATAATAATAATAATTTCTTTTGGATCTAATTTGATTGGACTTGATCTGATCTAGTTTTATCTGATCTGATTGGATCTAATCAGATTTGATTGATTTAATCTGATTTGATCTGATTTGATATAATTTTAACAATAAAAAGTAATAAGCAGAAAATATAATTTGAACGGAAGGCTGCCTAAGTTTTTTCACTCATCCAAAGAGGATGTAATTTTAAGAATATGATTGTATGAATTTAAATCAAAATACCCGTTCTTCAATTAAATAATTAAACATTTTTAGAAAGAACACAACCACCACCTTGGACCGATGACTACAAATAACGTAGCAGTATGTGATTAATTACACGGTACCCAAAAAATAGCTGACTACAGCCTCCTTGCCTCATGTTGACAGGGTAATTTGGCCTTGTCCTGGTAGCAGTATTTGCAATTCATTGCCGTCACCCGGCACCTAGGTAGCGTATGAACATTAGAAATCATCCTAAATAAAACTAAAACATAGAAAAAGTACTACAATAGAACTCATATATTTTTATTCTCGAAATAAGATTTCGCACGTGGTAATATAGAGATAATGTGGCACTGTACAAGTGCTCATGACTATACTTTTTGGTAATATACATAAAAACGTTTGGTAATGTAAATGCATTTCAACTCCTATTTCAGAAATAAAAATATGAAAATTCTATTTGGGTATATTTTTAATGTTTTACTCATACTTTAGTTTTTTCCGTATGACCATTAGATCGGATTTCAAAATTCGAACAAGTGTTTTATCACCCTAAATCAACTTCGCGTTAACTTTGAGCGGCCTTAAACGACAACTTGCAAACATATTTGAGGCTATATAAACCCCATCTCAACTTCATTTTACTACCGGTGGGGCTTCCATTTGTCGTGAAGTGGATTAAGTACAATATCTTTTCTCTCACTTCTTAATAACTTTCACTTATTTATATAAGTTCATTGATTATATTATTTGATTGATAAAAATACAATCTTTCACATATTGTTCTGTAATATTTTTTATGTTTATTAATGTTATTTTTTTGATGTACCTTTTTAGAAATACAATAATTTGAAAATGCGATGGGTAGGGTTTGGCCTATTGGCAAAAAAAATTTGTCGTCCTTAGATTTATGCTCATTTTGTGGACATTCACACATAAAATAATTTTTCGTATTGAGCCTGGTAAAATTAGGAAAAATGACCATGAATTTGTAAAAAATATTTTAAAAAATTCATAGTTTACAAGTGAACTTTGGAATCAGAATAAAATATAGCGGGGTTGTAAGTGTAGAAATTAGATAAAGGAAACAAAAGGCGGATGGGCCCGAATACAGTTAGATTTCAGTTTTAGGTACGCAGCTTTTTAGCAAGATTGCGTGGCTGTGTGGGGCCGCAAAGAGACCTTTTGATGGCTGAGTTTTGTGGGAAAAGAGTTTTTATTGGATCAGTCACGTGCCGCCATCATCCCCACAGTATGCTTCGGTCCCCCCCTTAAACATAATGATTGACCAATGCAAACCAGAAACTCCTTTCGTCTTTCTTTCTCCTCTTCTTCCCAATACTTTCTTCCTGGAATATAATTCCCCTTCTTCTTTTCAATCCCCTTTTCTCAATCTATACAACCCTAATATGTTTAACTTATAATGACAACTTTTATTTGTGATGGAAGATAACCCCATGTCAGCCTGGTATTGAGCCCAAGGCTAGCTAGACCCCACGGCAGGTAACTTCGGAGAGGACCCCATCAGAAAGGGACGGGCTCAGTCTATGGCCTCGGCTCGGTAGGGATGAACTCGGCTCGGGCCTCGGGCTCCTTCCTCCTCGGCACGGACCAGATGACTGTGATAGGAGGACAACAACTGGATGATAGGAACCGGGTGAAAGGAACTAGACTATAAGAGTCAGGTGACGTCTACTACGCGACAAGTACTCCCTCCGTTTCGAAAAACCCTTCTCACTTTGAAAATAAGGCAAATTAAGAAAGTGCAAAATTATACTCCCTCCGTCTCTAAATAAAGTTCCATTTTTGACTTTTTGAGGATTTAAGGTAGGGAAATTTTGGTGTTGACTTTCCAAAATACCCTTTATGTGATGTGTTAAAGTATGATGTGATAGATAGGGTATGAAAAATTAAGGGGTAAAAGGGTTTTTTAAGGGAAAAAAGAAGTTTATTTAGGGACAAAGAAAAAACGAAAGAGGAACTTTATTTAGGGACGGAGGGAGTAGTTGACTTCCAATTTTGCCCCTGATGTGATTGGTAAAAGTAAGATGTGATGGATTGATTATTAGAGAAAAAGTATGATGTGATAGGTAGGGTATGAAAAACTAAGGGTAAAAGTGGTTTTTTAATAGAAAGGGAAGTGTTTTGATGGAAGTGAAAAAAATGAAAGAGGAAGTGTTTTTGAGAACGGAGGGAGTATAAGTTACAGAGGTTGACTTAGTTCTATTATGGAATCTATAAATAGGCCAATGCCTCTTCATTGTAAAGGATCTCATTTCAAGCCAATGATACTCCTACTTTGCGCTCTCTTTTGATAACTTTACTTACTCACGCTTACGAATTTTTTTGGCCCACAGTCGATATCACGGTGGTTTATCGCCATCAATTTTAAAACACTGCTCATTTTTTAAGAATAAATTAAAAAGTAAATTCCAAACACCGAGTATATTTTAAAACATAGCTCTAAAGTAAGTGTGTGGGAAATTGAAGATAACAAGGATTAATTTGAGAGTCGTGATAACACTTTTAGATTGATTATTTTGGGTGTTCAATCTAAAAATCAATCGGATAAAACTCAAATTATTGACAAAAACAAGTATGAATTGAGATGAACTTACGAACTCCCGTATGTCGACCAAGCCTTTTCCTAGATTCTTATAAATGCGGAAAGAAGGATGAGATGCGGTTTTGCCTATTTTCTAAATTTGCGTCTATTCGCTTGCCCCCTTGAAACCCCCGTTAAAACGGGATTTTTATCACTTTGATGTGTGGAGAAATCGGAAGAAATTAGATAAAGCTAGAAGGAAATGAAGAAAATTGTAAAATGGAAGGAACTTAAAAAATTAGTTTAAGTTAATATTTCATAAATTTTTTATAAATTTTTGTTGTTGTTGTTGTTGTTATTATTATTATTGTAATTTTTATTATTATATTCATAATATGGAAAGAAAATGAATAAATTAAATTTGACCATGTGAATAGTATACATGCCAATTAACAACGATATAGGGAGTAGTATAGTTATTTTTTAATTTAAAATATTGATGTTTCTTGATGTCAATTTAGATTAATAAAATATCAAGAATTTTAGTGTCATGTAAATTAATAAAGAAACAATTTTCTAATAAAAATGTACTCTGTATTATTCATATTGAACATGTAAAAAAATAATAATGACTGTGAATCAAAAAAATAAAAACATGAAACGAATAAAAATAGAAAATACGAGTATGTATTTTTTTATTCAACAACAAATTCCAAGGGCCTTACATTTACTCATCACATCCAAGAGCACTTTCAGAAAGTCAATAACAAAATAAATTTCCCTTTAATCCCTTAAATACGGAGTATGTAATTTTTATTTTTTTCCCCATAAAAATATCTGTTTGCAAATAAATCAATTTTTAAAAAGAGTAAAATTTTACACATAGTTCGAAGTGACACGATGTTTCTAGAAAGGGAAAGTCATTAGTCAAACAGTTAAAGTTATTAGGGCTCATGAGGAAAAGAATGGAAGAAAGTGTTGGGAAAAAGAAGGAGAAAGGTGAAAGCAGCTTCGGGTTGGGTGAATCATTAGATCTTCGATCAATCCGTCCATCTGGAAACTGAATCACTCACTGTGTGTGGGACTGTGGGCGGATGGTGGCACGTGATATATACCTATGGAGAAAACTCTCAAAGTCTCGTTTTGTGGCCCACACAGCCATGCAATCTTGTAAAAAGCTGCGGTATCCCCACATTCCTAATAAATCAAAAGTACAATCTTGAGCGTTAGTACCCCGTAGTTTGCAAAATAGGCACCCCTGTTTTTAAAACTTATTTTTAAAATTCTTGTGGTTTCAAAACGTTGCACCCGTAATCATTTTCCGGTCATTTTTCCGGCGAAGAAGGGGGACATTCGTGCATATTTTCTAAATCATGAGGGGTACTAGTGCTGATTTTTTATTTCTCTCTTTTTTCCCATTTCTTCCTTTATTTGTTTCATTTATTAATAAAGGTTATTTTAAAACTACTTTTATAATGATCTTAAAATTTAAAATTATTTTTGTTTGAAAAAATTAACATATAATGCATCGGCACGTCTAAAATTAACAATTTTTATTTTTCCTAAAAAAGGTAATTTTTTTAGAACTTCTAAAAAATGATGAATAAAATAAGAAACAAAATAATACAAAAATAAAAATGATTATCTTTTTGGACATCTCAATTTTAAGGATATTTTTAGGCGTGTTCCAAAATTGTTTTTTGTAGAAGACTCTTTTTTTCGTATTTTAATTTTTTTCATTTCGTTTTTCCATATTTTTATTTTGGGTTTTCTTTTTGAACTTTCTAAAAAATTATTCTATGTAAGAAAAAGTGAAAATGTTTAATTTGAGATAGATATAATGTATGTTAATTTTTTTATTAGTTCAAACAAAAGAATTTTAAAATTTTGTAAAACATTATAAAAAATTGAAAAGAAATTTAAAAAAAATCTAGGAAAAGGAAAAAGAAGGAAAAACACAAATAATAAACGAAAAATAAGAAATGAGCACGAGTGTCCCTTATGGTTTAGAAATTATGCATCAATGTTCTCTCTTCACCGGAAAATGGCCGGAAAATGATCAGAAGGGGTGTGGGTGCAACGTTTTGAAACCACAAGGACTTTAGAAATAAGTTTTGAAAACAGAGGGGGTATTGGTGCCAATTTTCCAAACCACAGCGGGCACCGGAGCTATTAGGCCTCTCTCTTTCTTTCTTTTTTTTTTTAAATTTATTTTGTTTAGTTGTAGGTGTTGTACTACCTCCGTTCCAAATTATTTGTCACATTTCTATTACGGAGGCAAAACATAAAAAATTTATACATAAAAAATTTACTCCCTCAATTCTCAAAAATACTTTCTCTTTCATTTATTTCACGTCCAACAAATCACTTCCACTTTTTTATAAAAAAAACACTTTTACCCTTACTTTTTTCATACCTTACCTATCACACCACACTTTTTCTCTAATAATCTATCCATCAAATCTTACTTTTATCCATCACATCAAGAGCAAAATTGGAAATCAACTACAACTTAATACTTCTTTATTTTTACAATTTATTAAACTAGGAATTCTTTTTTAGAACGGGGAGTACAAAATAAAAGGCAGCACCACTATACGTGCAAGAATTGAAAATTTGTTTTGATATCATTATAAAACAATAGGAAAATGATTCTTGTATATTTCTATACGTTTGATTGCAAAAAGTCTTCCCAGGGTTTTGTTTCGTAGCAATGATTTGATTGAATCTAATCTAAATTTTTGAAGATCTTATTATATTTGATCTAATCTGATGACATCTTATTTGATCTGATTAGATCTGATCTGATTGGATATGATATGATCTAATTAGACAAAATTTAATAATTTAAAGTATTATAATACATGTACACATAAAAAAGAAAAATAAAAAATTGTTGACAATAACTTATTCTTTTTCCTAAACTGACCCTTGGGTATATTAAATATTTTTAAGTATAAAAATAAGTCTTTTTAAGTATAGAAGTTTTTATGGTATTAAAAATTAATTCTGATATGATCTAATTAGATTTGATCTGATTTTAATAAGAATAAGTAATAAGTCAGAAATATGGCCGATATCTAAACTTCCCAAAATACTCTTCCTTCGTCCCTTAAAAGCTTTCTTATTTTGACTTTTAATTAACTGATTTAAGGAAAAAATATTTTAATACTCCCTCCGTCCTAAAAAGTTTGTTACGTTTAGAAAAAACTGTGTCCCGTAAAGTCCGTTACATTTCTATTAAAAAACCACTTTTACCCCTTACTTTTTCATACCCTACCTATCACATCATACCTTTTTTCTAATAATCTACCTATCACATCCTACTTTTACCCATCACATCAAGGGTATTTTGGGAAAGTCAATACCAAAATATCTCTCCCTTAATTTCCCAAAAAGTCAAACCGTCCCATTCTTTTTGGGACGGAGGGAGTATTAATTTTCTCAAAATAGACTTGATGTGATGAATAAAATTAGGATATAACGAGGTGATTATAAGTAATTCAATATGATATAATAGTTATCTTTAAGATTAATAGGAGCAAAAGTAATTTTTTTAATAAATTTTTGAAACATTTTTTGGAAGGGATTAAAAGAGATGGTAATGCCAACATTGTTTCAAT
Source organism: Cuscuta australis (assembly GCA_003260385.1). Lineage (NCBI taxonomy): Eukaryota > Viridiplantae > Streptophyta > Magnoliopsida > Solanales > Convolvulaceae > Cuscuta > Cuscuta australis. The sequence goes on from NQVE01000156.1 coordinate 1,928,521, forward strand.
CCCATAAATTACAAATACATACGGAGTATGTGATACAGTTCCACCCAAAAAAACTGAAATTTTAAACCACCGATGAGTATTTACTTCAGCCTACGCCACGTTCTATCCTTAATAACTTCCCAAAAAATATGCACATAATAAAGAAAAGGAAGTATAAAGGGTAGGGTTTGGGTGGCTCATCGCCCTTTGATTAGTCCCTCTGTCGGAGTCTCAGTGTATCGCCGCCGTCACGCCCATTACTCCGGCGACCGGTGCGATTGGGATGGCGGCATCCGCATAGATCGGCGACCTCAACCTATTGTGAAGGAATCTCGTCACGATGGTGGCGCTGGGCCGCACCACCTGATTCTCCCACATTTCCTTGTCCTTGCCACCGCCGGACGCCTTCATCCGGGACACCTCCGTTGCGTCGACCCGGTGCAACTTCCACCCCCGAACGTCCCGCAGCCGTTTTATCTTTTCCAGTTGTTGGCTCGACAAGACGCACGTGTTCACCTTCACCTCGTCGATTGCCTCGTTGAGGAGGGCGGCGCGTGTGTCGGCATCCGCCGTTGCCTCCGCTTGGAAGTAGCGGTGGAACTCCGGGACCCCGATCGACTTCCGGATGCCGGTGGAGTAGTCCCCGTTGTTGGGGTCGAAGGCCGACCTGGCCTCCTCGACCAACCCCCGGTCGACCATCTTGTCCACCCGGTCCGACACGAATGAGTGGAGCACCGGCATGGACACGTCGACCCAGAGGAAGCAGACGTCGTACGTGGACCTCAACCGGCAGTCCTTGTCATCCATGAGAGCCTCGATGAATGAGTTGGAGCCGCCGGCGATGATCGGGAGGTGGCCACGGGCGGCGATCGACTTGATCGTCTCCGTCGCGGCGAAACAGAAGTTCTTAGCGGTGAAATTCTTTTTCGGGTCGACGACGCCGAGGAGGTGGTGGGGGACGTGGCGGCGCTCGTCGTCGGTGACCTTGTTGGTGAGGACGTCGAGGCCGCGGTAGACCTGCATTTTGTCGGAGTTGATGATCTCGCCGGAGAAGCGGGAGGCGAGGTCGATGGAGAGTCTAGACTTACCGGCGCCGGTGGTACCCAAGACGACGAGGAGCTTGTCCTTCCGGGGAGGGTGGAGGATTCCGAGGTTGAAGCCGCCGGAGCTGTGGAGGTAAGACTGGAATGAGTTTGGCAGTTTCTGTTTGGGCATGAGAGTGGACACTGCGGATCTGATGCTCCTCATCATCATCATCTTTTTCTAATTAGGGTTTTAATTTGCTTTTGGTGAGCTGGAGAAATGAAATGTAGAATTCTGAGTCTCTCTCTCTGTCTAGATTGGGGATGAATTAATATTATGGGAAGGATGGATGAAGTGAGTATTTATGGTAGCTTGTGGATTTGAGGGGAGTTACTTCGTAGGCCCTACTTCCATAAAATATTATTTCTGTAAAATCAATTCTCTTTCCATATAATACTCCCATGAGTTTTTTTGTACTTCACTACTTCCCATCAAATTAAGGGAGTGATATTGGTATTACAACTTTTCTTATTAGTACTCCACTTTCATTTATTTTCTAAAAACTCCCTAAAACTTTTTATATTATTTTATAAAAAAATAGGGAATAGCAATTAATTATAGATGGATTGTAATCTTACGCAAATAAAATTAGTATAAAATTGTTACACTAATTCAATTGAAATATTCGATCCTAGCTAAAATTGATTGTTCTAACTCTATCTCCTAGTAAGTTCTCCATATCTGGTTCGTCGCTTACGCACAGTACCCCCGCGCCAATCTAATTGCATCATTAAAATTTTAAGTAAAAAAATTGACCATATATAAACTCAACAAAAATTTTGATGGTGTAATTGGTAGTGTGCGGGAGTGCGTATGGGATGGGCCGAGTATGGAGAGTCTACCAGGGGAGGGGTGCGGATCCACTCTGGTCCTTCACTGGTTGAATTGGTCGGTGTCACCTCAATAACATCCAACATATTAATTTTCCACTCTGGCCCTTCACTGGTTGATATAATGTGATAGATAATGTATGAAAAGGTAAGGGATAAAAGTGATTTTTTAATAGAAATGAGAATGACTTTAAGGGACACAATTTTTTTGAAACATGAATGACTTTATGGGACGGAGGGAGTACATTTCGCCCTAGTGTGAGGATAAGCAAACTCTTACTCCCACCGTACCGGAAAACATGAGAGTTTTGATTTTGAAGAGGGATTTAAGGGCAGTGTATTTTGGTATTGAATTTCCAAAAATGTCCTTTGATGTGATGAGTAAAAGTATGATTTGATAGATAGATTTTTAATAAAAAGGTATGATGTGATAGGTAGGGTATAAAAAAGTAAAGGGTAAAAGTGACTTTTTAATAAAAATGAGAAGTGTTTTTTGGGACGAATAAAAAAGAAAGGAGAAAGGTTTTCAGGGACAGAGAGAGTATATTTTTAATTGATTATACTCTTTTTATTATTCATTATCGATCATCTTAAAGTACGTTGTTTACATTCTTTGCAATCCAATTTACGTTAATTCAAATATCTCTCGACTCGGAGATACGACCCAAAGTTGATTCGGAAATCCAGTTTTTAGATCTAAGTAAAGTTAATTTTAGAGAAAATTATTCAAAATATAATAAAAACATTGGCACTTTGTGCAAATAAGATATGATAAATTTTTTATTTAACATATTTACTTCAATCGTTTTCTTCATCTTCTTCTTATTTCTTTTATTCTTTTCGCCTTTATGGCCACAATTAGTATATGGCTATTCATCGATCCAAAATTGGGTCAAATCAAATCAAACAGAATGAATTTCGGGCCAATCTTCGATTTCGATTATATTGGGGATGGATGGTTATAGGGGTGATGGTGGGGCACGTAGTGGGGAAAGAGTGGGATCATAGCGAAAATTCAATAATAAATTAGATCTTCATTTTTTGGATCATTTTGGTTTCGGTTTCAATTCATTCGGCTGACAAAAAATAATGTTGTTACATGTCCAAAGGTGTGATGGTTTCATCTCGATTAGCACTATTTACATGATATCCCTAACTCAATTACGTTAATTAACCCACCACTCTGTATTGCGCGGTATTTTTCAAAAAGAAAAATTAGAAAGTGCGATTTTTATTTTTTATTAAAGCCAAAGGTGATCTAGTTCATATCTAAAAGGTCTATGACAAAGACCTTATCGTCCAATTCAACTCCATCAACATGACTTTTCTAAATGGGAGGTCATGACAATGCCAGTTCCGAGTAAGAGAGTAATGGCTCTTTATTCTTAGAAAGTTGAAAAAGTATATTAGAACGAATAATTCATACATTGTGATAGGCCAGAGGTTTTATCAACAACAACAACAACCCAGTTAAATCCTACAAGAGTAGGATCTGGGGAGGGTGTGTGTTGCAGACCTTACCCCTACTCGAAAGTAGAGAGGCTGTTTCCAAAGAGACCCCCGGCTCAACGTCGAAAGTTACATTGCTTGACTAACTGCTACTTCATTAATTAAAGAAGCGCAGACAGTTTAGATATTCATTTTGATTTATTCCATCACACCCCAAAGCCAAAAAATGGTGAAATCTTGGCTCCATCGGAGATGATGGAAAAGGCCAGGGGAGATGTATCAAAATAAGAGTAAAAGAGTTGTTATATTCCAATATAGGAGTTGAAAGTTAAACCCCCCTAAATAGGAGTAATTAACTTTACAATGACTACTTTTAACCCCAAAAACTAAATCCCAATCTAAACTTCTTATTGGCACACGTTTCAATCTCAAGAAATTAAAAGTCACCTCATGCATGAATTTTCAAATCCGTTGTTTCCAATTAGGACCTCCGTTGCCCCTCTTCCAAGCAATTTCCTCTTTATTTAATTATTTTTTTAAATTATAAATTTTCATACTCTTTTACACACTCATACACTCCAAGCCTCTAAGTCTCGACCTCCGGCAACTCTAGAAATTAGAAAAAATTTAGCAATATAAAAAATGTAATTTAATTTATTTTAAAACCTCATCATTTGCTTAGAACACACCAGTGCTTCTTCAACTCTTCCATGGGAACATAATGTTGTAACTAGAAGCTCCAGCGCTTGACTATGCGGACATTGCCTTTGCTTTACCAAGTAGTTTCCCAAACTCTCACCCAAATCAATCGTATGATTATTAAAGAAAAACTTCATCAACATAACCACTATGCGTGTTGTTGGCAAGAACTCTCGTTCGGTCATGTTGATTTACAGTAACTTGTTATTGAATCATTAACAAAACTGAATCGACAAAAAAATAACAAATTTGAATGTAAACAAAACTAATCCAATAACAAAACACACCCAAAACTTCATCAACAAAAATGAATCAATACTTTACATATAGAAACTTAATAAATTGTTAAACTAAAATGTCCATACAGTACCAAAAAAGACCACACTAAATGTTACATGTAATCATATAATGACAATCATGCCAATATATGATGTCATACATGCGAATGCATAATACTAAACAAACTAAATAGATAATGCCAACCTTGACATTGTATAATGTCATTCTTGGTAATATATAACAATATATAATGAAAGATTTGTCAATGTATAATGTTATATATCATAGATGTTAATGCATAATGTCAAAAATGGCCTTTGATATACTATGTGATTGTGGCATGACTTGTGCCTCCTTGTTTGGTGGATCTTGATCCTGAGCAGTGAGTACGTCTTCAACATGCATGATGTCCATTTTTTAATTCCTTCTTCATCACAACAGGTTTCTTTGAAAACTATCTTTGATAGATCATTGTAGCCTTCATCAAACACCTAGCCGACTTCTCTATAGAGGGAAATGAAAGCAAATCTTTGAGTTGCTTGATCGAGCTGCAGACCCTAGTTATGAGAATTCTTTGTTATTCCTTCTTCGTGCTCAGTCTTGTCACTTAATTCATTGTTAAACTTGACAATTTTCCTATCTCTTGATTATAAAAAAAAACACATATTTAATTAATTACACATATTTGGAGGAGTTTAAGTTTGAACTCCTATTTTGAATATATGATCAATGTTTTACTCCTATTTAGGGGGTTTTCTTAAAGGCGAGAGGTTTTATCCTTGTACTAATTAGGGTTCAACATAAAACGAATTGGAAGAAACGAATTAGGGCACAATTCAACAGAGAAGCTAAGAAGGAATGGGAGGGGGAGAAATTTCAGGAAGAAAGTGTTGGGAAAAAGAGGAGAAAGACGTAAGCAGGTTCTGGTCTGGTCAATCATTAGTTATATCATTCCCTCGTCAAGGGGGGGGGGGGGGGGGGGGGACCAAAGCATAATGTGTGGATGATGGTGGCACGTGACACACGGAAAACTCTCTTCTACAAAGTCTCCTTTTGGACCCACAAACCCATGCCTAATTAGTACCCCAAAATGCAATCTTCCCAAAAAGCTGCCGCACCCCCACACACCCCCCAAAAGCGCAATCTAAATAAACTATACGCCTCCCCGGGTCCATTTCCAAACTCCTTTTTGTCTTCATTTGTATTCTCTTGATACACGAAATTGACAGAAATGAAATTAAGTTTTATAGAATCGATTTGGATGGAATTGAATTTTCTAATTCGAATTTATTTTTGCCACTATGAATTCCTAATCCCCATTTTTTGTATTACCAAATAGTAGATTTAGAATTATTTTCGCCACATATAATTCTATAGTTTGAATTTCGTATAGCAAACAGAGCCTTGAAGTGATTTTATTGAGATGAGAGTGAAATTGTTGAAAAATGGTGATGTAGAAAAGAGGAAAGTGAAGAGAAAGTTTAAAATAGATAAGGAGAAGAAGGAGAGAGAAGGGGAGGGGGAATATTGTACATTCCTGGGAAAGAAGAGAGAAGAGAAATAAATGGAGGAAAAAAAAGAAAGGAGGAGAAAGAAAAAAAAGAAGAAAAGGGGGGGAAAGGAGAGAGGAGAAAAGTGAAAAAGAAGTTCTGGTTAAATTTTTATAATGGTAAGATTTTTTTAAAACTACCACTTCCGCCGTCCTAAAAACTTCTTTCACACACTTTTTTTCCTGTCCCAAAAATTATATATTTGCTCATATTTATTCTCAACTTATCTATCACATCATACATTTGTATTAGTAATCTACCATCACATCTTATTTTTACCTATTATATCAAGGATATTTTTAGAAAGTCAACATAAAAATATTTTTTCCTTAATTTTCTTAAAAGTCAAAATGAGATCATGTTTATGGGACGACAATAGTGTTTTCTTATTCAATCTCATTTTTGGTGGAATATATGTATATACTCCCTCCGTCCCCGAAAGAACTTTCCCTTTCGTTTTTTCTTTGCCCCCAAAAGAACTTCTTTTTTCTATTAAAAAAACACTTTTATTCTTTACTTTTTCATATCCTACCTATCACATCATACCTTTTTACTACTCCCTCCGTCCTAAAACTTTCTTCCCGTTGCGTAAAACGAAGAAAAATCCCAAATTTTTTCAATCTATTTTATTTAAATATTGGTATAGAAATAAAAAATAAAATATACATATTTAAAAACTACATCAAAAGTTCAACAAAACAAGTGGTGACAAGAATATTTTATTTTATCATATAGGCCATGAAAAAACACAAATAAATACAAATTCCCATGATGTTGGAATAGTGCTCTGGGAAGAAAATTTTAGGACGGAGGAAGTAATAATTTAGATACCACATCTTACTTTTTACACATTATATCAAGGGTATTTTTGGAAAGTCAACACAAAATATCTCTCCTTAAATTCTCAAAAAGTCAAAAAGAGAACTTTATTTGGGGACGGAGCAAGTATTTTTAAAAACTACTCTCTCCGTCCCATAAAACCTTTCTCCTTTCTTTTTTCATCTGTCCCATAAAACACTTCTCATTTCTATTAAAAAGTCACTTTTACAGTTTTACCCCTTACTTTTTCATACCCTACATATCACATGATACCTTTTTACTAATAATCTACCCATCAAATCCTACTTTTACCCATCACATCAAAGGACATTTTTGGAAATTCAATACCAAAATACACTCTTAAATCTCTTCAAAAAACAAAACATCCCATGCTCAATTTATTTACATTATTTATTTGAAAATAACTCATTTTAATCTGCCTATCTGGTCGATCAAGTTTACTTGGATTTCTCTTAAGGTAGGTCCAAAACACTTGTGATCTAACTAAAAATTACTTTCTTATACCTTCATGAATTCATTTCACTCACAAAATATATTTTTAATTGGCGACAAGATATCATTTTAAGATTTAGTTTTCATATACTCCGTAGGATTTTATTAAACTTTTATTTATTTAAAAATATACTCCGTATTTATAAAAAGTCAAAATGTGTAGGAGTTTGAAAAATAAGATCCAATTGTAAGAAATTATGATTGGAGGAAGTAGTTAATTCATAACTAACTTCTTCAAGTAGTTAAATAAATACTTGTAAAAAATTGAAATTACATGAATAGATCAGAGTTGTATCATTGTGCACAAAAATATACTCCTTCCATTTGGGAAAACAGTTTTTTTTCATTTTTTCTTTTCCACTGAAATACTTGCAGTTTCTACTAAAAATTATTTTCACCCATACTTTTTCTTACTTTACTCATCACATCTTACTTTTTCTCTAATAATCTATCCATCACAATTGGAATTCAACTACTTCCTCTGTCCCAAAAAGTCTTTCACGTTTAAAAAGTATGATGTAATAAGTAGGGTATAAAAAAATAGGGGTAAAAGTGGTTTTTTAATAGAAAGTGGATGTGTTTTAAGGAATTGAAAAAAAAAACGAAAGAGGAAGAGCTTTATGAAACAAAGGGAGTACTACTTTAGTCAATATGTTCCTATATCTTAGTTTTTGGTTTTATCAATTTTGAGTATAATCGTTCTTGGTTAAGTCGATTTCAGGTCTAAACAATTCAGAGCTAATTATTTTTTTCTAAATTGGGTATGGATACATTTAGGATCTTTTCAGGCATTCCATTATAGATCGAATCTTTACTTTTAGGGCGACTTCCGTTACGGATTGGGTTATTAATTTCAATTCTATTTTATCAAGTCTATGCATGTAGTCAAGCTTCCACTTTCGTATTGTTTTTTACTCCGTACTACGTATATTAAAGTAAAAGCTGAACAAAATTGTTTTTTAATGCTTTTGTACTTTTGTTATTACGAAATGAATAATTACTAAACTAATTAGTTGAAATGAAATTTCCGAACCTTTTATTTCATCACACGAGTAGAAATGAAACTTATATTGTAATATACTCCATAAGATTTATTAAACAAATTACAAATATGATGGAATCCCCACCCCCCCCCCCCCAAAAAAAAAGGAAAAAAAAAAGTGAAATTCGCTTAGTTTTCACCTGAGGACGTACACACCACGTTCTATCCTTCCCTTAACTTCCCAAAAATTGGCTTTGTCACATCACAATGCACATTTTTAAAAAAAAGGAAGCGAAAAGGGGTTGGGTTGGGTGGCTTTTCTGGGTTTCATAATTAAGTCGAAAGCTTTGGTAAGGGAATATCAGTTGAACTCAGTGAGTCGCCGCCGCCAGCCCCATACCTACGGCCGGCGGTCTGATGGCGGTGGCGGCATCCGCATAGATCAGCGACCCGAACCTATTGTGTAGGAATCTCGTCACGATTGTGGCGCTGGGCCGCACCACCTGATTCTCCCACATTTCCTTGTCCTTGCCGCCCCCGGCCGCCTTCATCCGGGACACATCCGTGGCGTCGACCCGGTGCAACTTCCACCCCCGAACGTCCCGCAGCCGTTTTATCTTCTCCAACTGACGGCTCGACAACACACACGTGTTCACCTTCACCTCGTCGATTGCCTCGTTGAGGAGGGCGGCGCGTGTGTCGGCATCCGCCGTTGCCTCCGCTTGGAAGTAGCGGTGGAACTCCGGGACCCCGATCGACTTCCGGATGCCGGTGGAGTAGTCCCCGTTGTTGGGGTCGAAGGCCGACCTGGCCTCCTCGACCAACCCCCGGTCGACCATCTTGTCCACCCGGTCCGACACGAATGAGTGGAGCACCGGCATGGACACGTCGACCCAGAGGAAGCAGACGTCGTACGTGGACCTCAACCGGCAGTCCTTGTCATCCATGAGGGCCTCGATGAAGGAGTTGGAGCCGCCGGCGATGATCGGGAGGTGGCCACGGGCGGTGATCGACTTGATTGTCTCCGTCGCGGCGAAGCAGAAGTTCTTCGCGGTGAAATTCTTTTTCGGGTCGACGACGCCGAGGAGGTGGTGGGGGACGTGGCGGCGCTCGTCGTCGGTGACCTTGTTGGTGAGGACGTCGAGGCCGCGGTAGACCTGCATTTTGTCGGAGTTGATGATCTCGCCGGAGAAGCGGGAGGCGAGGTCGATGGAGAGTCTAGACTTACCGGCGCCGGTGGTACCCAAGACGACGAGGAGCTTGTCCTTCCGGGGAGGGTGGAGGATTCCGAGGTTGAAGCCGCCGGAGCTGTGGAGGTAAGACTGGAATGAGTTTGGCAGTTTTTGTTTGGGCATGAGAGTGGACACTGCGGATCTGATGCTCCTCATCATCATCTTTTTTATTAAAAAAAAAAAATTAGGGTTTGGCTTTTTAGTAAATATGGAAAAAGAAAGAGATGAATGAGTACTTTCTGTCTCACTCTCTCTCTCTAGATAGGTATTGTGTTTTTTTGTTGGAATAAAAGGAGAGTAATGATATGGAAATGGGTTGGGATGAAAAGGGTATTTATAGGTGTGGATATGAGTGGAGTTTGTTCCCATAGGGCCTACACTTCACTTTCCTAGATGGGACGAGAGTCCGCCATACGGACGGGGTATATATACTCCATTGCCCATAAAACATTTCCTGTTTTAAAAATGACATGCTTTTAAAATGAGTAATTTTAGTGTTATTTTTTAATTATGACTAATCTATTCAACACATCTCATCCTACTATTTTATAAAGTAAGGGAAAAATTAGAAAATAACACCAAAATTACTCATTTTAAGGGCGCACCTTTTTTGTAACAGGATATGTTTTATGGGACGGAGGAAATATATATTAAATCCACAAATCTATAAATTCTGTAGGATCGTTGAGTTAAATCAATAGTCCTAAAAAAAATATAGTTACATCAACTCCCCGTACAATATAACAGTCACATGAGTTTTTTCTAAAACTACTTCGATCCCCACCAAAACTGTGATCTTTCTACGAAAAGTAGTACTAGATATTCAACATTTGTTTTTTCTAAGATACAAAGTTAAATTTTTATTACTTGTATATACTCCCTCCGTTCACAAATAAAGTTCTCATTGCGCGTTACGATGTTTGCTAGAAATTATTTTCAAATCATTTTATATGAAAAATGATATGGAATTAAAAAATAAAAATTACATATTTAAAAACTACATGAAAAGATCTACAAAACTAGAGGTGACATGACTAAATTATTTTATCAAATAAGACACAAAAATAGGCCAACAAAGTGAAAAAACTTTGACTCTTTGAATAGTGAACGTGAACTTTATTGTTGGACGGAGGGAGTATTATTTCTTTCCTCTTAAAATATTCTCTTAATAATGTATGAATTGAATTACCAGATTTTTTATTTTTCATAGCTCTTAAATCTTTAATCTAATTATCATATGCATTTTTATTTGAATAAAAGTATGCATGTGTGTGTGTATACACACACTCATATGAAATTTAAGAGATTGATATACATTTTGTATTGACTTTCCATATCCCATAGATATTCTGATGTTATAGATAAAATTAGGATGTGATGAATATATTATTATTAAATTAAATATGATGTAATAGATAGTATAATAGTTAGTATGTGTAGGAGTAATTTTTTAATAGAAAAAAATATATATTTTGGAATGAGGAAAAAGGAATGGAAAAAATCTGTTAGGAACAGAAAGTCTTCTTCAGAGTTAAGATAAGTAAATACTACTCCCTCCGTTTCTTAAAAAAATCTCATTTTGACTTTGGGCCAAAATAAAAAAAGTGTAATTTTGGTTGATTTTCCAATTTTGCCCCTGATGCGATGGGTAAAAGTAAGATGTAATAGTTTGGTTGTTAGTGAAAAAAATGATGTGGTAGGTAGGGTAGGAGAAAAGTAGAGGTAGAAGTGGTTTTTTAATAGAAAGTGAAAGTGTTTTAGGGAATTGGAAAAAAAACGAAAGGAGAAAAGTTTTATGAAAGGGAGGGAGTACTTCCTTTGTCCCATAAAGTTGTTCTTATTTTGAAATAGGAAATTTTATGTGAAAGATATTTTTGTGTTGTCTTTCTAAAAAATTCTGGATGTGATTTACATAATAAGAATTAATATGGAGAAAATTAATTTTTTAATAGAAAACAAAAATGACACAAAAATAAAGAAAAAAGGATATTTTTGAAAGGGATGGAGTATTTTATCTTTCATATAGGTATTGCGTAGGTATTGTACTTAGTGGGTTTTCTACATTTTTGTGAGTCATGAGTCATGATATATTTGATGCTTTCTTAAATTATAGGCCACAAAGTCTTCTTAAGAGTTAAGATAATTAAATACTATTTATCTTTATTTCCTTAAAATAATAGTACTATTTATCTAAATTATTAATGTTCAAATGCAAATACCTTTTCTTCTATTAGGCATCACTTAGAAATGTCCACATTTCATTACTATTTTTTGCCTTTTCCTTCTAATGAAGAGTTGCTATATTTTTCCCTGCACAAATAAGAAAAATAAAAAGTTACTCCGTACAATTGATGATTCATTGGTTCTTTGCCCGCAAGTTTGCTTTACAATGCATTCCATTCTCCCCTACCAATCCTTTTTAGGGACTACTCTTTTCTCTTTATACATACATACATACATACATACATACATACACACACACACACACACACACACACACACACATATATATAATACTATAAATTTAATTAATTTTGTAAAAAAACAAAAAAAGAAAGTCGCCTTCGAAACAAAAGTATTGTTTCATAAAGTCATGCATGCAGTACACCTTTGCGTCCGTCGCACGTACATAGTATAATCCCGTATTAGTAATTTCATACAAAGTTTTCAAGAGGCTTTATGGTTAAGCTATGGATTACACGAGTCCTCATAAATACACAAATTTATTTAGTTTTTTATTTCCTCCGTCCCATTTTGATTTTTATTTCCTCTGTCCCATATTGACTTTTCAAAAATATCCTTAATGTAATGGGTAAAAGTATGATCTGATGAGTAAATTATTAGTAAAAACGTATTAAGTCATAAATAAGGTAAGAATTAATATGGATAAAAGTAGTTTTTTAATATGTGAGTTTTAAAAGCAAGATTCGTGATAGGTTAGTTCTCGTAATATTACGAACCACGCACCGACTACGTTTATTTTAATTAAAGGGAGGATTCTGTTATGTTTTTTGTCCTTACTTCAAATATTATTCCAATTCTTTTTACAGCACTAAACATTCGAAAATTGACGCAAGACAACTTAGTGGGCAAAACAATCAATGCATATGCTAAGCTAAATATACTAAGCTAATTATGCCCTAGAGTTTAGGCCCCTTTCCAACTTGAACGATTTTTAATTACCATTGTGAGTTGTTTGGGATTCCACTAATGAAGTGATTGAACATCGATAGAATGGACAACTAATTAAACACTTTGTTTAATTGGGCACACAATCATTTTATAATTAAGATTAGATTTTTCGATATATTTTAGTGATGCATACCAGCATTTAAAAATTAAAATATAAAATAAATTAAATCTTACTGATCATACCTGAATTTTTATAATTATTTTAGTCAAACAAACCTTAAAAAAATTTGAAGATAAATTTGTGTTAATATTAATGGAGTATAAAGATAAAAGACTTTCGCTCGGGGGGGTAGGGGTACGGTCTCTTTCCATTTTCACACTTTTGTAGATTCCATATTTCTACTCGTATTATATTTTGTGAGTCGGCAAAGAAATTTATCTTTTAATGTCACATATCTTCATATATAGAGTCCTTAGATTTCCATGCGTTAAAAAGTCTACAAGTATCATTTAATAAAGTACTCCCTCCGTCCCAGAAAATCTTTCTCCTTTCTTTCTTCATCCGTCCCAAAAAACACTTCTCATTTTTATTAAAAAGTCACTTTTACCCCTTACTTTTTCATACCCTACCTATCACATCATACCTTTTTACTAATAATCTATCCATCAAATCATACTTTTACCCATCACATCAAAGGACTTTTTTGGAAATTCAATACCAAAATACAATCGCCTTAAAACCCTCTCCAAAACCAAAACTCCCATGTTTTCCGGGACGGAGGGAGTATAATAACTCCAGATTGTTTTTAACTTAGGCTTCAATTTGGTTGAACTTCAAAACATTAGACTTATTTAAAGTTTAATAAATTAAGAGTCATTTATTCGATCAATTCTTTTTATGTCTAAAGAAGAGGCAAATTCATTTGGTTGTCCTTGGGTCAATATTTATTTTATGAATTTTAATACATAAAATGATTGTATGTATTGAGTCTTATAAAAAGAAAAAAAAACCAATTATGAATCTATAAAAAATATGTGAGAAAACATGTAAATCTCAAGACTACAATAACACAATTCCAAAAACATATTTCAAATATCTGGATTATAAATGATTTTAAAAGAATTTAAAGTTCCACATTTGACCGAATACGGTTGTTAAAGAATACTTTTTCCGTCCAACAACAATGTTCTCGTTGCGCGTTAGAATAATATTTGGTGATGGAGAATTACATATATGAGAGAAAAATAATGTAAATAAACTACATATAATATCTTCTTTAAATACTTCGTATTTTCTGCACTCCTCAATATACGGTATACGGAGTATATGTTATGTGATGTGTTTGCTCAAAAAAAAAGAACTCAAAATACACGAGAATATACAAGGAACGTAACATATAAGGAAATAATTTGTGAATAATTTATATTCACTAATACTCCCTCAGTTTCCTTAAAAGGTTCATGTTTTGAATTTTAACCAAATTAAGCAAAAATGTAATTTTCGTTGACTTTTCAATTTTGCCTCTGATGTGATTGGTAAAACTAAGATATGATGCTTTGGTTATTAGTGAAAAAGTATGATGTAATAGGTAGAGTATGAAAAAATGGAGGTAAAAGTTGTTTTTAATTTGATCCCTCCGTCCCCAATTTGATTACAAATTGCGGGTTACGAGAAAAAAATGAAAGAGAAAGAGTTTTAAGGAACAGAGGGAGTATAATATAGGATAAATTCTCAAAATGATATTGAATAACTATGTATTTTTTTTAAATTAGTCCACAAAATGAACTAATTACTGTGATAATATATACTCGCTAATTGAAAATAATGCCTAGTTTGGCTCCCCAACTAACGGACATCAAAACAACGTCAAAATGATATTAAAACTTGCACTACTTTTTCAAGTTGATCATATATAATTGGATGTTTTTCCAAATTACTCTATTTTTGATGTAAAATTCATTTAATATGAAAAACCAAAGCATGATTCTTCCCTTTTAATTGATTCAAAGTGTTTGAGCGAAGCTAGGAGACCATTTTTTATGAGATTTTATTTCGAAAATTGACTATGTTGGAAAAAAATTTGATTAGAAATGATCATATTGGAAAATAAGTACTCCCTTCGTTCTCTAAACTAAAACGCTTCCTCTTTTATTTTTTTCACTTCCAACAAAATATTTCTAGTTTCTATTAAAAAATCACTTTTACCCTTACTTTTTCATATCCTACCTATCACATCATATTTTTTCTCTAATAATCGATTTATCACATCTTTCTTTTACACATCACATCAGGGACAAAATTGGAAGTCAACTGTAATTTAACACTCCCTTATTTTGGCTCCAAGTCAAACTAGGAAACTTTTTTGCAAACAGAGGAAGTATAAGTTTTAATATCATTTTGACTCAATTTTGGTTTCATTATCAAAATACGTACAACTCAATAATGAATACCGGAGTATAATATTATTCCCCCTTCTATTTTTTTTTCTATTTTTTACTTTTCACGATCTTAGGTCAATAGTATTTAGCACCCTCAAAAGTCAAAAGGTAGCAAATAATTACTCTTTCCGTTCTAAAAACTCTTCTTCTTTCTTTTTTTATCCCCAAAATTATTCTCTTTCTTATTTAAAAAAAATTATTTTTACCACTATTAATTGTTAATCTACTTATAATATCATACTGTTTTAGTAATAATTTATATATTTATCATATCCTTCTTTTACCCACCACATCAAAGTTATTTTTAGAAAATTAACACAAAATATTACCTCTTAAATTTTCTAAAAGTAAAACGAAGGAAGTAATATGCACTCTCACAAGTAAAAAAATGCCAAAATGCACCCTCACAAGTTAAAATTGTTTCATAACTTCATTTACATCCCCTACGATTTTTCAACTTAAAAACAAATAAAATCTAAAAGGAAAAATTCTATTTTTTTGTACAATAATCGAGATTTCCTTACCCTTTTTTGCTTTATACAGTATAATTTTTGTTTTTGAGATTTTTTATTTTTTTAAAGAAAAAAATTATGCTTGACTTTAAATAATGATTTTTTAAATTTAGAATGGACCAAAATTATGTATTTCAAAATCTAAAATTTGGATATAATTTTAGACCAAATTTCTCTAATTCAACACAAAGCTGAATTACAAATCTCTGCGCCCTCTTTATACTTTGAATTTCAGAACTAAAAATTTAAGAATTGAAATGCAATAATACCAATAAATTTCTAAGCTAAAAGATTGATGGTTGGTGCAAATAAAAGTATACTCCATTGTAGAAATTGATAAGAGGAAAAAATATTTTGTATATTGAATTGGTTTGTGCTTACAAAGGTCTAACTCCCTTTATATAGGAAGACAGTAAAGCATTTAAGTAACTTTTATTCCTACCATATTTTTATTCCTACTATAACAAGAACTAAGCAAACTAGGAAAGATACTAAACCGAATCCCAAAGGGATAGAGTTTCCTTCTTTGATCTGGCTTCCTTCTTCTGTCGCCAACACCCCCCCTCAAGCTGGAGCATGGGAGTTCAACATGCCCAGCTTGGACATCAAAAGATTGAACAAAGCAACAAAGCTTGAGGAAGCCGCTGCCATCGTTGTCCAAGTGTCATCTAGACACTTCAGTTTTTTTTCTTCAACGGAGACGCCAAGCTTTTCGAATCTGCCGAATAATTAGTCGAGTAAAGGAACGCCATTCTTTTCGAACCTTCACCGTATTCGAACAAACAGGGGGAACGCCATTCTTTTCGAACACCCTGAACGCCGACTTTTTTTATTGCCTGCTAAGGAAAGAGTTGTCTGTCTCTGTAAAACAACCCTTCTCGGACAACTTCTTCAAGATTGATGGTTGGGCGGGATTCCTCGACAGCAATGTTTTTCGTTGAAGGAGTTCATGATATTCTTTAGTGAGGGAGAACAATCAAAGAAAATCAAAAATTACAATATCCCGCCGGTAGGCATTGAATTTTGTATGCCCACCGGCAGGGGGAAGAAGCGTGTTTGAGGTCTCAAGAATTCAAAACTTGCTCCGATACCATGAAGAAATTAATAAGAGGAAAAATATTCTGTATATTGAATTGGTTTGTGTTTACAAAGGTCTAACCCCCTTTATATAGGAAGACAGTAAAGCATTTAAATAAACTTTTATTCCTACCATAATTCTATTCCTACTATAACAAGAACTGAGCAAACTAGGAAAGATACTAAACCGAATCCCAAAGGGACTCAGTTTCCTTCTTTGATCTGGCTTCCTTCTTCTGTCGCCAACACCCCCCCTCAAGCTGGAGTATGGGAGTTCAACATGCCCAGCTTGGACATCAAAATATTGAACAAAGCAACAAAGCTTGAGGAAGCCGTTGCCATCGTTGTCCAAGTGTCATCTAGACACTTCAGTTTTTTTTTCTTCAACGGAGACGCCAAGCTTTTCGAATCCGCCGAATAATTAGTCGAGTAAAGGAACACCATTCTTTTCGAACCTTCACCACATTCGAACAAACAGGGGGAACGCCATTATTATTCAATATACAAAATATTATTCTCTGTTATTATTTTCTACATGGTATCGGAGCAAGTTTTGAATTCTTGAGACCTCAAACATGCTTCTTCCCCTGCCGGTGGGCATACACAATTCAATGCCTACCGGCGGGATATTATAATTTTTGATTTTCTTTGATTGTTATTCCCCACTAAAGAATATCATGAACTCCTTTGACGAAAAACATTGCTGTCGAGGAATCCCGCCCAACCATCAATCTTGAAGAAGTTGTCCGAGAAGGGTTGTTCTACAGAGACAGACAACTCTTTCCTTAGTAGGCAATAAAAAAGTCGGCGTTCAGGGTGTTCGAAAAGAATGGCGTTCCCCTGTTTGTTCGAATACGGTGAAGGTTCGAAAAGAATGGCGTTCCTTTACTCGACTGATTATTCGGCGGATTCGAAAAGCTTGGCGTCTCTGTTGAAGAAAAAAACTAAAGTGTCTAGATGACACTTGGACAACGATGGCAGCGGCTTCCTCAAGCTTTGTTGCTTTGTTCAATCTTTTGATGTCCAAGCTGGGCATGTTGAACTCCCATGCTCCAGCTTGAGGGGGGGTGTTGGCGACAGAAGAAGGAAGCCGGATCAAAGAAGGAAACTGAGTCCCTTTGGGATTCGGTTTAGTATCTTTCCTAGTTTGCTCAGTTCTTGTTATAGTAGGAATAGAATTATGGTAGGAATAAAAGTTTATTTAAATGCTTTACTGTCTTCCTATATAAAGGGGGTTAGACCTTTGTAAACACAAACCAATTCAATATACAGAATATTTTTCCTCTTATTAATTTCTTCATCCATTAAACTTCTCAGGGTGCATTATGACATTTTTATAATTAGGGGTGCATTTCTTTATTCAGAGTAGATATTTAGATATTTATACTGGTAATATTTTAAAACTATATATGCTTTGAAATTAACGTATACATATTAAATTTATATCACAATTTAATTTATTTTTTTTCTATTATTTGTAAAAGTTAAAAAAATATTGATCATGGAAGTCAAATTTCGAAAAAATCAAAGTGTTCCCATTGCGTGCAACTTTGGCCCGTCGTTGGGGAGAATTTCAACTATTTGTAAATATTTGGGAAAAGTCTACAAAAGATTTTAATACAAAGAGCTCTCGAGAAACTATCTCTCCATGACTCTTAATTGTTGGGTGTGATTGAATATGTTAATTAAATGCTACGAGCATATCACTTGTAGAAGAAGGGCATCCAAAAAATCCAGAGGGTAAATGGCTTTGGATAAAAGAGGGGACTACACTAGACCATTTTCCTAATAAGTATTTACTATACATGTTAGATTATACTCCCTCCGTCCCAAAAATTTTGTTATGTTTAGAAAAAACTGCGTCTCATAAAGTCTGTTACATTTCTATTAAAAAACCACTTTTACCCCTTACTTTTTCATACCTTACCTATCACATCATACTTTTTTCCTAATAATCTACCCATCACATCCTACTTTTATCCATCACATCAAGGGTATTTTTGGAAAGTCAATACCAAAATATCTCTCCCTTAATTTCCAAAAAAGACAAATTGTCCCATTCTTTTTGGGACGGAGGGAGTATTCCACATCAAAAAATATAGAAAAAAACAGTGTTAATAATTAATTAAGTCTTGATTTAATTAGATTCTACTTTCATTTAATACTCTTTCCGTTTCTTCCTTTTCACTTTTTTCGTTTATACTAAAACACTTTTATTTTTATAAAAAATAACTAATATATCGATTTAAAGTTATTGCAATATACTCTATTTGATTTGCATTGATATAATAAGTCATTTAAATGATAAGTCTCTCTTTTTTTCTTCGAGGATAAGGATATAACTAGAATGTCAAAATACAAAAATAAATCCCTTAATTGCTTCCTCTCTTTTTTGGAAACAGAGGAAGCAATTAATCAAAATTGTATTAGATATTAATCAAAAAACATATGATATCATATATAAATTTATCTTACAGAAAACCAAAGTTATTTAAATTAAATGTTTTAGAATGGAATAAAAATTTAATATAATTGACATTTAAAGTTCATCTAGTTTGACAAAAAAATTAAACTAAATTGAACGAATAATTCGAGACGATCCCACACGATTTGTCATATAAAAAATGTAACACCCCGACCCGCATGACTCGAATACACGGACCAGCGGATCGAGTTGTCACAAGATTGGCATCCAAACACAATAATTTTCAAACTGGTGCAGAAGCTTAAAGACTTAATTAAAAATACTACTTTAATTTCTTGCTTGAAATACATAATAAATTCAAACTTAGATATTTAATTAAGTGAGTTCTTTTGCCAGCATCCATCAATCTTTTATTCCTTGCTGCGCTCCAGGATTATTTACTCATTCGTCTTTCATGCTACATACGTGAGGCAAGTAAAATAAACTACACACTGAGCTCTTACACTGAGTGAGTGGTTCTAACAGTAGAAGTCATGCAGAGGATTATTTCAACTTACATAATCATTCATAGCATTTTATGTGCAAGTAATATCACTTAAATAACATCCAGTAACTTAAACAATATCAGAATATTCATAAATCATACCTTCTCACTTGGATTACCAAATTCACTTCATTCTTAACTCAGACATTTATACCACATAATCTACGTGCAAAGTTCATAACCAAGTTTCTTAAATTCTAAGCTTATAACCCATCATAAGTTAAGACCAATTTTTTCTTTCTTCTAGAAAAGTTGAACTGTTTCCATGCCTTGAAATCACAAGGATGACACATATTACCATTAGCATCATGACTTCTATGCTCCACATGCCAAAACGTAGACTTGGTTGTTCTCAATAGTTGACATGTATAAACTCTTTAACTTGGGTGTAAGGAAAAAAAATAAAATGTGTTTCTATTCACGTTATATAGAAACATGTCATCAACCGACTTATAAGTTTAAAATCACCTATAAGTATTTTTGACAAATTTATAAACACAGAAAAACACTCACAAAGTCATCGCCAGCTACGGAATTAAAGGGTTGGATCGAGGTGGGGGTTTAGTTCTATTCGCGGCCCAATACCACAATATGGGCACGTTGTGGGAAGATGTGGGCCAGGCCGGAGCAGGTTGGTTCCGTGGAGTTTCTTTTCTGACGGGCCCAAGCGGGAAACTGCTCGCCGAGTGGAAGTAGACAACATAAAGAGCCAGGCGCGTGATGGGGGCGTGAACAAAGAGTGTTTTCAATTAGATTTCCTAACGTGACTATTTGTATTATTTGTATATTTCCTCTATCCTAAAATAAACAATCCTCTCCAAGAGTTGTTTTTCCATAATTTTTATATTGACATCTTAAATGTAAAATTTGTCACACTTTTTAAGAGCTAGTAAGAAGATTGTTTTTTTGCATAATGTCTAATTCTTTTATTATATTAATGTACCAATGTTTATAAAAGAGTGACACTTACATGGTTTCATATCTATATTTAAAATGTGAACTTTTTCAAATTTTTCATTGCTTGCATGCATATTTTTTTTTTTGAAAAGGCTAACTTCTTTTATGCTCTAAATACACTAAGATTCATAAAATGAGAATGAACCTTAGGTTCACAGAAAAATTTGCCTTCATAAAATGAGCATGGTCTTTTATGAACTTTAGGTTCACTAAGAATTTGCTCTTTAATCTTCTCTTCTCTGCTCTCTCTCCAAAGCTAGTTGTATTATTTGTTTATCAGTTCAAAAATAAATGTCAAACTTTTTTTCTATTTTTTCTAAATAAATATCAATCAATTAATTGTAACTTTATAACACTTTTCTTAGACCCCGCGCAATAAAAGAAAGACAATAAATCTTGAGGGAGTATTGGAGTATACCCCTTCGTTTAAAATTAAACTTCTCATACTCCATCCGTCCCAAATAAGGTAACAATTTTGACATAACAAAGTAAATCTCGTATTTTTTATATCATTTTATAAAAAAAGTGATATAAGATTAAAAAACAAAACATGCACACTTCATTAAAAAACTACATCAAAGTTTCTATAAAACAAGAGGTCACACGGAGATTTTGTTTTCAAATAATCAATGAAAACAGGAAAATAAAAAAGAATTAGTGAGAGATGAGAGAAAAAAATCAGAATAAATTTCGGGACGGAGTACATATCATAATTATTATTCATTGCATTTTTTTCATATTTTTAATCACTTGTTAAATTTGATTAATCATATCATTTCTTGTTTAGTAAAAAATTGATATGTGTTTAAAATAAATTTTATTTTTATAACCATGATTTTTTTTACTTTTACTTATTATTCAAATAAATCAAATTTAAGTACTCTTTCCGTCCGGAATTAATTTTCTTATTATGCACCATTCACAAAGTTAAACCTTATACGCTTTGTTTGATTGTTTTTACTACTCATTTGATAATAAAATATAGTTTTGTCAATTCTTATTTTGTAAAATTTTTCATGTAATTTTCAGATATATAAATTTTATATTTGAATTTTACAACTAAAATAAATTGAATTGAAAAAACTAAGTTAAATCTCGTAGCACATAACAAGAAAAATATTTTGGGGTGGAGGGAATAAATTTTATTCCTTCCCTCCCAAATAATTTTATCACTTAACTATTTTGGCCTCTCGAAAAGTTTTATTTTTTCCATATTTTTATTGATTATGGGATTAAATATAATATTATTTAAACCTCTTATTTTCTAGAATTTTTAATATATACTCCCAATTACGACTATTTATATGGTCAAACTTTAATCATCTTATATACCTATTTTTTTAATTACTCCATATTTGATAAAATGATATAGTGAGTCTTTCTTTGGGCTGGTGCTTTTCGATTTATTGCTTATAACTAATTTGTAACTTATAAGTTGTTTAAAAATTAAAAACTATTTTGCGTAGAAAAAATGACTTAAATGATATATAAGTCATTTGGAGATTTTATAATTGTAAGTAATTTGGTGAAAATGGATAATAAAAAAATGGAATTAAAATAAAGTAAGTAAGACTTACATATATTTTCTGGCTTATAAATAGCTTATAAGTCAAATTATGATTACATTGATTCACGTATAAGTTACAAACCTCTTATACGTATAGTACCTCTTAGTTTTTAGGTACATAATTTTTATTTTATGCATATAACGAAATAAATTGAATTGAAAATAATTTTTATTAAACCTCGTAAACAGAAATGTGAGTAAAAAAATTTTAAAAAATAAAAGGTATTTGAGTACTAATTTATAAATAAGATCATTTAAAAGTCACAAGATTTTACATACTCCATATTAATAAAAAAAAAGTACTCCCTCCGTTAGAAAGTAGATTACAATATATGTTCCTCTATCCTCTTGATAATATTTGTGTATTTGTGTGTTTTTATTGAATATCTGAAAAAATAAAATATTCTTGTCGCCTCACATTTTGTAGACCTTTTGACGTAGTTTTTTAATACGCAATTTACATTTTTGATTCATAACCTAATTTTTAAATAAAATAATTTTAAAAAAACAAAAAAAAATAATTCTACTTTTATGTTATAATCAAATTATGGACGGATGAAATATTTATTTTAAGAAAAAGAGAATATTAAGCATTATAAGTACTCGGAAGAACCGTATGTCTTACAGAGTATTTAGGAAGAGATACACTATTAGGGTCCGTTTGGTATACGAAATTGATGGAATTGGAATTGAAAATCCATAGGATTCAATTCCATAGAATTGAATTCACCAATTACAATTCATTTTTTGCACTATCAATTCCAAATCCACAAAATTTTTGTGCTACCAAACACTAGAATTGGAATTGAAGTTCCCAATTCCAATTCCATAGTTTGAATTCCGTGTACAAACAGGGCCTTAGGGTCCGTTTGATATACGAAATTGACGGAATTGAAATTCCATGGGATTCAATTTCATAGAATTGAATTCTGGCAATTCTAATTCATTTTTTGCACTATCAATTCCAAATTCACATTATTTTTGTACTATCAAACACTAGAATTGAAATTAAAGTAGACAATTCAAATTCCATGGTTTGAATTCCATGTACCAAACGAGACCTTAACAAAAACACAATTTCACACTTTTAAAGAAAATAAGGGGCCGACAGGGTCTCGTGAGCGGGCATGGGCAGAGAGTGTGATCTGGGCAGTCCCATGTACAGTGATAGCGGAGGGTATGTTGCACATAGTCTCCCTTAATTAAAAGGGTATTTTGCCCTCTACTGTGCCCTTTGACTTTGACAGATGGCGGGGCTTTAACATTTGAGGTTTGAAAAGACTAACTCCATCTCTTGATGTGCCCTTTAAAAAGAGAGTATTTAGAGAAGAATTAAACTAGAAATATTTGCAGTAAATAGCATTAAGACTTAAGTCATTTCTCTAAATAGCACTTACATTGTTTTCTTCTTTAAATAACACTTTGTAATGTCCATAATGACCAGTGATGACAAACATTCACTTGAATAATGACTAATGGATAATGACTAAAAGTACTACATTGAGAAAAAAAACATATGTAATGCTATTTAGAGAAAGTCATTATGTTTTAGTACTATTTAGGTAAATTCCCCATTAAACTATGTAGACCTCGAAAATTGTATTCTATTTACTTCATCCGTTTTTTAAAAGTGTTCCTATTTTGATTTTGTGTAAAAATAAGGAAATGTTAAATTGTAATTGAATTCCGATTTTGCCCTTAATGTGATGGGTAAAAGTAAGATGTGATGGATTGAGTACTAGAGAAAAAGTATGATGTGATAGGTAGGGTATGAAAAAGTAAGGGTAAAAGTGGTTTTTTAAAAGAAAGTGGAAGTGTTTTGTTGGAAGTAAAAAAATGAAAGAGGAAGAGTTTTTGAAAACAGAGGGAGTAGTAAACCAAATGACACAAAGTGTCAGTTTAAATTTAGAGAAGAATTAAACTATGTACACGTCTTTAGTGTAATATTAATATGATGATTTACAATGACACAAAGTGTCAGTTTAAATTTTTTTGATTCAAATAACATGTTATACTATTGTAAACTGTTAAAATGTTAGTACATCCCTTTGGGATATAATTTGAGTTACACTTTTAAAGGTAAGAATTTTATATGGAGAAAGAATAATAGTCTCTTCGTCCCAAAACGTTTGCTACGTTTTCTTTTTCAATAATCACGAAATTTTTTATTTATTTGTACGCTTTCATTGATTATTTGATAAAATAAAATATACTCCTTCCATTTCAGAAAACCTTTCTCCTTTCTTTTTTCATCCGTCCCAAAAAATACTTCATACCCATTACTTTTTCATACCCTACATATCACATCATACCTTTTTACTAATAATTTATCCATCAAATCATACTTTACCCATCACATCAAAGGACATTTTTGGAAATTCAATACCAAAATAAATTTTTCTTAAATCTCTTCAAAAAACAAAACATCCCATGTTTTCCGGGACGGATGGAGTATTTGACATCTCTTATTTTAAAGACTTTTTTCATGTAGTTTTTAAATATGTAAATTCATTTTTATTTTTATACCAATATTTAAATAAAATGAATTGAAAAACTTGATATTTTGCCTCATTTTGTGAAATGTGATAAACATTTAGGGCCGGAGAAAGTACTACTAAGGAGCGATAAAGAATCCAGTGAATGAAAAACGAGATGAAAGACTTGATAGAATATAACGAATCGCGTAGAATATTTTCAGGTCAAAGTTATTTGTGAACATATAAAAAATTACTCTAATCGAATAAAACATTAATTCAAGAACAAGCACTAGAAGTCAATATCTCAACCATACCACGAATATAACTATAATTTATATTTCTAGAAACGAAAAAAACATGAGTAGAAATGTGTGTTCGCATAAAGAGGCGCTCGCAAGAAGAGTTGCTTGCAAATTTTCGGGCCAATTTTAGACGCATATACATACGTTCAGTTTTAAGTGTTTTGGACTCCGTTCCTAGATAATTGTCCAGCCAGGGGCTCTGCTCTTAAACCCCATCATGGGATGCCGCCCGTTGGACCCCGTTTTATTGAATACTTGTGGATTTTGTGGATGCAAAAAATTCTTATAACATCTATATTGAATACACCCCATTGAATTGCAGATCTTTTATAGTTCTTGAAACTTCGTCTTATATATGCTCTTTTCTTTTGGATTAGAAAAATTAACTTCCAAGTCTTTCCAACTTTTTCTAGTTTCTTCAAACTTCTTTTAATTCCATCCAACTCTATTTATTTTCTTTCAACAGTGATTTAAAAAGTATTCATATATGATGAATATACAATAACATTATATATCCTAATTCATAACATGACACCTCAAATACAGAGAAGTTGAATTTTTTTATATCCAAAATTAGTGTTCTTATTTTTTTGAGTGATCGTCTAATTGAGTGATGCTTTAACAATTTAATTCTTCTAATATTTTTCTAATTCTTTCTAGTTTTTTAACCCTCTTTTTAATTTTTTCTAACATCCAACTCTAAACTTCCAACTTAAGAGCAGACTCTTTGGGTTTGTTGGGTTGGAGGGAAGGGGAGGGGAAGGGAGGGAATCGCAATCCCTCCCATTGTTTAGTTTAGAAACATGGAGGGGATCCAAAATTTTAACTTCAACTCCCTCTCTTCCCCTCAAAATCAATTCTTCCGAATTGGATGGAATCTCCTCCCTCTTCTCTTTGTCTTCTTCTTTCATCATTTTTTTTCAGTTTGTCAAAAAAAATAATATACAATAAAATGGAACAAAAAAATAAAATAAAATAAAATTAAATAAATAAATAATAGTAATAACTACTAAATAGTCCCAAGAAAATAAATAAATTATTGGAAAATAAAATAAATCATTATAAAATAACAAAAAAAGAGTAATAACAAAAACTGTATAGTAATAAAATAAATAAATAAATAAAATAAAAAATGATAATTAAAATAATAAGAATAATAATAATAATAACAACAAAGAATTAAATATAAAAAATTAAAATAAAAACTAAAAACATTAATATAATCAACTAAAGACCCATAAGAAAAATAATAACATAAACAAAAAAATTATAAAATGCAAAGTAAAAATTGATAATAATAATATTAATAATGATAAATTATTATAATAATAAAATAAATAAATCAATTCAAAATGAAAAACCATAGTAATAAATAATGAATAAAATAATACACGTATGTTATACATATATACATGTATGTGTGTGTGTATGTACCTAACAACCTGTGGCTTGTTTAACATGATTACTTGTCTAGAAGTCCATATCCAACGGCTCGTGGTGTTTTAGGTGTTGGCGTTCAAAAAAAATCAAGGGGATGAGAATTAATTTGCAAATGATCAAACGGTTAGATTCAAAATGGTCCGGTCGTCCACTCGAGGGGGAGTGTTAAAGAGTATCACACATCGGAAAAGTGTGAGGAAAATAATGGGTATATAAGCTTCTGGGTTGAACTAAGTACTCGATTTGATTGAATCTTTTAATTTGATTCAGCCCAGGTATCTTATAGCTCAATCTAGTTATCTCTATCCAATCCTAAATTCTATCACCTTCCAACCTTTTTCCAGTTTCTTCCAACTCCTTCTAGTTCCATCCAATTCCAGTTAATTTCTTCCAACAGTAACTTAAAAAAATATTCATATATTATGAATATACAATAACATTATATATCCTAATTCATAACATGCACCTCAAATACAAAGAAGGATGATTCTTTTTTATATCCAAAATTAGTTTTTTTGAGTGATCATTTAATTGAGTGACACTTTAACAGTTCAATTCTTCCAATATTTTTCAATCTCTTCCAATTGTTTACAACTCTTAATTTCTTTAAACTCTTTCAAATTTTTCTAACATCCAACCTTGAAATTTCAACTTAGAAGAACAATCCCGTAGAGAATATATAATTCCTCTTTTTTTAAACCAAACAACCGACTTTCATTCACAAGAAACTAAATAAGAGATACAATCACGATTAAGTATAAAGAATATGGGCAAAACAACACGTTTGCATGTACAAAATTGATAAATTTTAACACCTAATAATTAAATAAATTTTATATTGGGCATTGATGAAAGAATAACTTTTAGATTTTTTTTGCTAAAATATTTTCAAATTATTATTTTATCTAAGTAAATGACATTATTAGTAAAAAATCAATCACGATTAAGTATAAAAAATCTAAACTGAACAAATAATGTGAGACGGATGAAGTATCTCAAAATGTCTCGTGATGTACTCCATACATTTTTAATTAACACATGGTATAAAGAAGGAATAATAATTCTCTCTAGAAATTAAAATGCCAGGTTCCTCTTCATTTCCCATTAAAATCGGGATTGGATAATACGAGTACGTATTATTATCGAAGAAGTGTCAAGTGATTGAGACTAAACCCAAAGACGTTCTCATTTATACATCATAAAGTGTCAAAAGATAAATGTTTATTGTTCAAATTCGTTATAATAATAATAATAATAATAATAATAATAATAATAATAATAATAATAATAATAATAATAATAATAATAATAATAATGTGACTCCCCTATTCTATGCCTTAAAAATGATAAAGTTTAAAAAATACTCCCTCCGTCCCTTAAAGTCGTCGTTCCCTTACCGACTTTTTGGGAAATTAATCAAGGGATGGATATTTTGATGTTGATTTTCCAAAAATATTCTTGATGTGATGAGTAAAAGTAAGATACGATGGATATATTATTAGTAAAAATGTGTGATGTGATTGATAAGCTATGAAGAAGTAAGGGTTAAATTAAAATTAATTTTTTAATAGATAAGGAAAGAAGTTACTGGAACATAGAAAAAGAAAAGGAGTTTAAGAGATTGGAGAGAGTAATCATTATTTTGGAATGAAGAAAAATAAAAAATGCAAAAAGTTGTGTCAATAATTGGAGACATATAATAGTGTGGGAGAGGAGTTATATGTCCCCATTTCTTGAGGCCCCAAAGTACAATATTAGATTCTCTTCATCATATAGATCCGAGTACTTTCAATTCGGAAACTTCTTGGATTTCCCTATCCAATTAAACCGATTGGAAGATTAAAAGAAAGTCACTTGTTGTACTTATTTGGTCTTAGAGTGGAATGTGTAACTTGATCTATGAAATATTTACTCTGTCCCAATATTAAAATTTGATTTTGACTTCACACACTTTAAGATAAAAATTGAACGTGTGTTACATTAATTTTTTTCTTTTAGACATTAAAAATACTACGCCTCCCTCTGTCTTCAAGTTATCTTCACATATTCTACACATTATTTCCACAGTCAAACTTGATTCAGTTTCTTTGTTAATTTTTTACTTTAGTTATTTGATAAAATAATATAGTTATGTCGTTATCTCTAGTTTTGTAAAACTTTTGATGTAACTGATTTTTAAATATATAAATTTAGTTTTTAAATTTTACCCTTATAGTCAAATAAATTGAAATAAAAGTAATGTCGATCAAACCTCGTAAACCAAAATAGATTGTTACTTTTAGGACGGAGAAAACATATCCATGTGGAAAGATAAGAAATTTTTACACTAAATAACACTAAAATTTAAGTCATTTCCCTAAATAGCACTTAAACTATTTTATTCCCTAAATAGCACTTAATAATGTCCATAATGTCTAGTGATGGTGAATATTTGCTTGAATAATGACTAATGCATAATGACTAAAAGTGCTACATTGGGAAGAAAAACATATGTGATGCTATTTAGGAAAAATCATTATGTTTAAGTGCTATTTAAGTAAAATTCTCAAAAGATAATGAAGATGTGAAAGAAATTGCGGATTGGTAGATAAAATAAACTAGTACCGTAGTACGTATGATAAAATTGATAAAATCTGCTTTTATTGAAAAATGAAAGTTTATTTCCTATAAATGTAGTCATCTTGCCTGCCATGACTTCATCTCGCACAAAATGATAGTGAGAACTAATTAACATGCTTCATAAGGTCGTCATGCTAAACTAGATTCTTGGTGGCATGGACCATTGTCGCAGTAGAGCCAAGGTTTTGATGGAGGAATGCTTAGAAAATCAGTAATGTACGATAGCCACATACCTTCTGCAACACCCGCAATCGTGGTACGTCCCAAAGTCAATTAAACTTGCACACCTCAATTGACAAGGGTTGGGAGATGATCTTAGTTAGGGTTGAGTGTGGATGGGTGGATTCACCTGGGGAGTGAGGGATAGAAACTACTCCCTCTGTCCCGGCAAAAATTTCTTGTTTTGATTTTTAAGAGATTCAAGAAGAGTGTAATTTAATGTTGACTTTCTAAAAATGATATTAGATGAGATAGGTAAAAGTAGATTGATGGGTAGATTAATAGTAAAAAAGTGTGATGTGGTAGATATGTTAAGAATTAGTAAGAGTAAAAGTATTTTTTTAATATAAATGAAATTTTTTTTTGGGGCCGGTGAAAAAAGAAAGAAGAAATATTCGTGAGAAGGAAGGAGTATTAATTTTATAAACGGATTACTACAAATATTTCTTCCAATCAAGATAACGTCTTATGTGACTATTCAAAGTGAATGACGATAGAATCTCTCCTTAAAAAAAATTGCTTGGCCTCCATATTAGCATGGGATTATGATCAATTTGTCGGTAAGTCACATTTTTTCCCAATTTGGCACAGTACTATTTACTACAGCTATTTGTGGACTTAGAAGCCATCAAATCCTGAATGTTTCTTGAAGACTTTAACTTCAACTAAATTTCATTTCTTTTTTCTATTTTTGAAAAGAAAACTTCATTCTTTGAACATCAATTCATCAGTCAATTCTAATCTGAAGAAAAATTCCGAAATGAATGAAAGATAGTCAACTCTTCCCGGAAAGAGAGAGACATAAGCTGGGAAGGTCTTAGTGCCCCCATAATCCTTAAGTATCGAACCATTTGTGCAAAATTACTCTAAGGGTCCGTTTGGTATATAGAATTGGTGGAATTAAAATTGAAATTTCATGGGATTCAATTCCATAGAATTGAATTTTGTCAATTCCAATTCTTTTTTTGCAGTATCAATTCCAAATCCACATAATTTTTGTGCTACCAAACACCAGAATTGGAATTGAAGTCCACAATTCCAATTCAATAGTTTGAATTCCATGTACCAAACGGGACCTAAACTTTTTTGGCATAAATTTTGAGTTTCATACTGCGACATGAAGATATTGGCCGGCGAGTTCGGTGTAAAGTCCCCCACGACACCGAGTCTCGATCGAAGGAGAGGTGATTCCGGTCGGGACAGGTGTCACTAACGCCATACCGACGCCACACCTAATGGCCTAATTTGAAGCGAATACAGATCTCATATTTTAGTGGGTAAGGCTGTAAACGGATAATATTCGTGACGGATATGGCATATTTGAGTCCGAATCTGATTAAGTTTTGAAGTATCTGTATTCGACGGATATTTACATTTCTATATCCGAATCCGTAACTGACGGGTAATTCCCGATTTCGAATATATCGGGATCCGATTACATATCCAAAATCAACCAAATATCCGAATCTGACCGAGTATCAATGTGTTCAAACCTATGAACAAAAATGTAAGATTGGGGCAAAGGGATTCGAACCCAATACTTTCAACCTTAAAATTCAAAGTTATAGGCATATGAGTTAAATCAAATAATCAATATTTGTAAGCTGTACATAAAATATATTTGTTTTTTAATACATGTCGTGTTCGAACTTTTTTAACAAAATAATCTACACCTAACCATAAAATTTTATATTTTTCTTTAAATAAACATCATATCATTTATAATTATAAGCATACTCTTGTTATGTGATACTCCCTCCGTCCAAAATTAAACTTTACATTACGCGTTACGATGTTTGACTGAAATTATTTTCAAATCATTTTATATGAAAAATGGTGTAGAATTAAAAAATAAAAATTATATATTAAAAAACTATATCAAAAGATCTACAAAACTAGAGGTGACATGACTATATTATTTTATCAAATGGGTGACGAAAATAGGCCAACAAAGTGAATAAAGTTTGACCCTGTGAATAGTGAACGTAAAGCTTATTTGTGGACAGAGGGAGTAATATATTATTATACTCTCTATTTAAAAGTAGTTCAAAAAACTTGGTAAATAACACTACAAGGCAATAAAAGATACAGTTATTGGGCTACTGAAAAGCCCAAGCTTAGATACCCTCTTTCTTTGTGGATTATTGGGCTAGTCCAAAGATCCATATGTGCACGATCCAAGATACAGCAGAATACTTCCCAACAATTAAAGTTCCTACATCTTTATTGCCATCTAACCTAAATTTCCATTGGGCCAAGTTACATAACCCAAAAGGCCTCGTCACAAAGAAATTCAAATTAAGTGACAATTATAGAAAAAAGAGAAAATTATAGCAACACCTAACACCCTAAATGACACCAACGTGCAATATGACTCACAAACAAGTATTACTTCCGCCTCCCATACAATATACTCCCTCCGTCCCGTAAAACACTTCCTCTTTCTTTTTTTATCCGTCCCTTAAAACTCTTCCCATTTCCTTGAAAAAGACTTATTTGCCCCTCCACCCAAACCCTACCCATTCAGTACCTGACCAGCCACCACGAATCACTTCACCGATTCCCACACCTTCTTCGTCTCTCTCTAGATCTGCGTTTTACTCTTCCTCCTCTCCAGATCTAAGTTCCTCTCTTCCTCTTCTCTATATCTAAATCTAATCTTCTCTCTCGAAAAATAGATCTAAAGGTCCTGAACTTCAGATCTTCTTCTCTTTGCCCTGATCCGATGTTATCTCGCGATCCTTCGATGCCCAGTTTTCAACTTTTGAGTGATAGTGATGATGAGGCACTTCCTAGATATGGATCCCCTCCTCCATCGAAGGTTGAGATTAAGAGGGCTGAGTTAAATCGATGGGGATTTGATGGAGGAGATACGGATTCATCCGAAACAGATCCAACTTGGAGCTTCCGCAAAAAATATCTAGGGGGTGGTTATTATTCTGACCCTGAACGGAGTTACGGAGAAGAAGAGGATGAAGAGGAAGATGGGGAATCGGTGACCTCTGCGGAGATAATGGAGATGTGTGAAGAGGAATTCCTCTTTGCAGAACCTACAGGAGACCCTGCAAAAGAGAGTACATTTCCTATACTCTCTTTTACTTATATCTGCGTGGGAGTATATTTTGGCAAACTAATGATGCAAATCCCTGCTTTACACGAATAAGTTGTGTTCATTTGTGAGTTGCTAGTGTTGTAATGTCACCCACGTACTGTGTTGGAGACTTACAAAAAATCAATTTTGCATATGATTGGTCTACCTGTGTTCATGTGTTTGTTTGTGATGCCTCTGATAAAGTTTTCCAAAAAATCTGTAAAAAAACAGATTTTATAAGGCTTTTTCTTTATAAAACAGATGCCACACTTCTTCTCAACATAAGAAAACAGATGCCACACTTCTTCTTAGCATACGAAAACAGGTGCCACACTGGTTCTTAGCATAAGAAAAACAGATGCTACACTTCTTCTTAGCATAAGAAAACAGATGCTACACTTCTTCTTAGCATAAGAAAACAGATGCTACACTTTTTCTTAGATAATACACCACATACTACACTACTGTGTCCCAAAAGTTAGTCAACAACAGTTGGTAGTACATACACATCATGTTCTATGACCAATCTGTATGCTAGATTTTCATACTACACTGATTACATGCCATACAAAATATGTGCAAAAAAGTCATTACATGGAAGTACATTAAAGTATTGTACTTTTACCCATGATGTTTGTACATACAAAAAGTAAGACTTCCAAGACTTGGTAGTCTACATGTGTTCTTCAAGGAATGTTTTTGCTTCCTGATAGACCTCTTGGCTTACCCCAACATTATCTGGTAGCCTTCCAAGTCTAGCCAAACTAATTTTCCCCATGTGTGGGATTTTGAAGTTGTTGCCCCCTTTCTGTTTAAGCACCTCCCCCATTACACTTTGACATGTCAAAAAAACATTGTTTAACTTCTCAGGGGTGAGGGCTGTAAAGGATGTGGTAACAGCAGTGATGAGGTCTTCTAGTTTCCTAGGTGCTGCCTGGTCTTGAATTGTATCAATTGACCTAAAATATCCCAAATCCAAAACATTAAGGTCTGGGCTATTAGGAGGCTGGAATTGAAGCTTAATGTTCCAGTCACCCTCCTGTGCAGCTTGTACAAACTCTGGGTCATTCACATCCACATGTGGTTTAGCATTATCTTGCTGTATTATTACATCTCTTCTTGGACCAGGCCATTTTTCTTTTATTGCTGGCAATAATTTTTCCAGTAACATCTTTTTCATTTCATCTCTGTTTATAGTGGTGGTTGCCTTGACCTCTAATGTACCTGCTGGCCTGTTTTTGCTAGACCTTTTGGCCTCAGCTTCAAATGTGAATGGGAATATACCTATTTTCCCATCCCAGAGGACAACCCCATCATTCCCAAACCTAGGCCTACCAACAGCTGCTAGGAACATGATTTTTGGTATATGAGCCTTTGATTGAGCAGTTCTGTATGGGTCTGGTTCTTCTGGTAGTGCATAAAATGTTGTCTTTTCCTTTGTGATGTTAAACCATTTTTCATCAATATGAATGTAGTCATAGAAATGATGAAATGTGGGGTTTATGGGAATGGATGGGCAGTAATATGATCCAAGCAGTATTTCAGTCTTTTGAGCTTACCTTTTTCACACAGAAAAGGCTTGATGGCATTAGAATGTCTTCTTATGTCCTTGCTCTTTAGCCACCTTTGGACTGTTGATTTTGAAACATCCATTGCAAAGGCTAAGGCGCGCATGTTCTTCCTTCTGTGAAAGGGTACTGCTAACATTTTTTGCGTGTCAACAGTACCCCTTTTCTTTCCAGAATTCCCTATCCACTTGCACTGAACATCCACAGGTAGACCTGCCTGCATTTGAGTCTTAGCTATACTCCATATCTTTCCAACAGTTTTGGTTGAGATGTTGAATTCTGCAGCAACCTCTTTCATGCAGCCCCGCTGAAGTTTGCCATTTTTACAAAATTGAAGTAGCTTGTCAACGACTCGTTTACGTTTACGATTACGTTTTTCACAACCTTTTTTTCCCAAACTACTCGTTTCTTCTTTTGCTGCAAGGGTGTCAAGACTGAGGAGGGGAACCTGGACTAAAGGTGGCAGGTTCGTACTGCATGAATTTGAAGAAAAGGAAGACAACAAAGATGCGGTTGACAAAGACGGTGATGATGGCGGGGAGACCATTGATACGTGCAGCAGAAAGAAGAACAAAAGAGATATTTATGGACATGGTGAGAAGGAGGACATGAAGAAGCTGAAAAAGGACATCCTTTAAGTGTGTATTAAATGCAGCTCAGAAAGAAGTTTCTATTTATAGATTTTCTTTAGGAATTTCATATTGTAATTGGAGGGAAGTTTAAAATTTACCAAAATTTAATTTGGCACAAAAAATTCCCTCCAAATTTGGATTTTGGCATGTAATTGTACCAGACATATGAAGGGGAATTATAAATCCCATGTTGTAGCCGAACTAATCCCTGCTGTGGCTGTGTACTTGGTTGTACTTGGTTGTGTACTTTTCCACCTTTTCATTTAATGCAATACTATTCACTTTTTTTTCTCTTTACTCTTTATTTCAGGGTTTGGGGGTATTTTGGGAAGGTCAAAGGGACAAATACACTCCCTTAAATTTTAGTTTTAGTCAATAAGTCCCGTGTTTTACGGGACGGAGGGAGTATATTCCCTCCATCCCTAAAAACTTAGGAGGGGAGTATTTTAGGGTCGATTTTTTTAAAAATGACTTTTGATGTGATGAGTAAAAGTAATATTTATCTGATGAGTAGATTAATTGTAATTAGATGTAATGTGATAAGTGTATTAAGAATTAGTAGTGAAAAAATGACTTTTTAGTAGAAACGAGGTTTTTTTAGAGGGACGGAAAAGAAAATGAGAAAAGTTTTCAGAGATGGAGAAAATATAATTTTGGTATTGTTTTAAAATTTTATTCTTACTTTATGTAAGTCGTGTCATTGATAAAATCATACTTGGTGTATATTCTTTTGTAACTAGCTATCGATTACAATTACACCCCATTGACTTCATGAGTCAAAATTTTGACTAAACTTTCAACCAACTTAAAGATAAGAATCATCAAATTTACGAACAGAATAAAATATGAGCCCAATTGAAATAGTGTCAGGTAGTTACACTATTCAAAGTGATTTTATTTGTTGCATAGTTGCATTGCTTATTGTGTCACAACTATGTGGTCGAGTTACACTGAATATATGATGATAATGATGATGCATATACATATATGTGAATATATGTTGTAACTTGTAATAACATCCACCATAGTCCAACACACTTAATTGACAAATTAAACAAAACACTACTGCAGATTACACAAAGCAGGGGGTTAATTAACTCTTCATATTTCACTCCTCTCTCTCTCACTATATATGTGTATATCTATATATGTGTAGTCTTTGTTCTTTAACTTATATATATGTGATGCATAGATAGATAAATATAATCGAATCATATTTTGATCCTGGAACCACATTGGAAGGTGACATTGCAGGAGTCGTCGACAGTGACGGTGTACTCGTGGACCGGCCTCGACAGGAACGGCGGCAGGTGGACCAGGAGATCGCAGACGCATTCGTCGTCGACCTCCTTGAGCCACCTGCAGCAGTCCTTCTCCACGCGAGACTGGTGGTGGTGGTGGCGGCGGTTGTGCCTCCTCCTGTGCCTCCGCCGGTTCCGCCTGCTGGGCGGGGACGACGGGGGCGGGTGCGGCGGGGACGGCGTGTACGGCAGGAGCGCGCACACGTGGTTCACCAGCGTGAACTGCGACGTGCAGAGCGGGCGTTGCGCCACCACTGGCGACACCCACTTGCTGTCCCTCGCGGGCCCCGCCCCCGAGGAACGCGCGGCCGCCAGCAGAGACACTAGTAATAGGAATGCTGCCGCCGATGATGATGCTTTCATGGTGTTCTTTTTTTTTTGTTGTCTTTAATGACTTTTGTTTAGTGTTTTAAGAAACTCTGGAAATGATCTCCGGCGGCGGTGGTGGTGATGGAGGTGGTGGAGGAGGAGTAGCTAATAGTTGAAAAGAATTCCATGATTCAATTTATATACAAAAATAATAAATCAAACATAAGCTTTACGTGTTCTTGATTAATTAGGTCGCAGATAAGGAGAGAGTTTATATAAAGAGTAAAGAATGTGGATAGGTGTGGGGTTGTAGCACATTTTATTACCTCACTAATCTTGCATGGCCTTTTTTTTAAAAAAATTATACTCCCTCCCTCCCCTTGTATTTGTCCACTTTCATTTTTGCACATCATCCAATGCACTTCTTTAATCCATTTTATCTTGTAATTTGTATATTAAAAAATTATAAAAATTATATATTAATACTCTATATGTTAAGATAAATCAAACAAGATCACACATGACTATATTTAGGCTTACACATTGAGAGAAATTGATGAGTCAAAGTGCTTAGATGAACAGTTCCAAAAGTCAAATGTGGACAAATACAGGGGGACGGAGGGAATATTTTATTTTATTAAGTTTAGTCTCATTTAAAACAATTTGCAACCATTAATTTAGGTGGAGATCGGATGAGGCCTAATAAAAATAACTCTAATTAACCTAAACTAGTTGAAATATAACCCCCTAGCCTCAACCCATATTTTTCTTTTAGGTTTACTTTTTGTAGTTTGATTATTAATATTCTATTTGACCGACGGAGTAACAAAAGACGTAAAATTTAAAAATAAAAATTATATATTTAAAAAACAAAACTAGTTTTGACATGACTATGTTATTATATCAAATGACTAACAAACAAAGGAAAAGAAAGTAAATAAAGTTTGACTCTGTGAATAATAAATAAACAATTTAATTTGGGATGAAGAGAGTATTATAAAATTATGATACTTTGAAACGAGATTCAGAATAAATTTTTTGAAGTTTTGATATATGAAATTTATATTAAAATTCAATGCTACCTCGGTCTCTGAGTATTTGTCTACCTTTGACTTTTTTCAGCCAATCGTTTTCAAAGTTTGATTTATTATTAAATAAAATGTATATTGTACTTCCTCCGTCCCATAATTTGATGTTAACTTTCCAAAAATACATTTGATGTGATGAGTAAAGTAAGATGTGATGAGTATGTTATTAATAAATTAAAAAGGTATGATGTGATATGTATGTGAAAATTAGTAGAGATCAAAGTGACTTTTTAATAGAAAAGGGAATAATTTTATGGGACAAGAAAAAAATAAAAGAAAAAAGAATTTTTAAGACAAAAGGAGTATGATCCGATTAATCATTAATGGATATATGTGTGTAAATTAAAGGATGGATTAGGTTTAATACTCTAATCTAAAGATTTAATGGGTCCATTATTGGGCCTTTTTGGAAATAATATTAGATGTTAGCGTTAGCATTTTGAAAAAGTAATATACGGACACCGTGTAGCTTTAACATTTTCAAGCTAGTCTGCACCGTTAAAATTTTATCCAAAACTCTAACGTTAATAAAAATGCTTATTCCAAATGGGCCATTATATTATATTAAATCAAAATAAATCACATTAGAAAATGTAAAAAGAAAAATAAAACCTCAATGGGGTGGGGAGTTTATATATTTAATTGTTAACCAAAGAAATATTTGCATTAAATAGCACTAAAA
The DNA here is from genome assembly GCA_003260385.1 of Cuscuta australis. Lineage (NCBI taxonomy): Eukaryota > Viridiplantae > Streptophyta > Magnoliopsida > Solanales > Convolvulaceae > Cuscuta > Cuscuta australis. The sequence continues at coordinate 1,966,317 of NQVE01000156.1, forward strand.
CTTAAGTTATTTTCCTAAATAGCACAAACTCTTTTATTCTTTAAATAGGACTTAATAATATCTAGAAAGAGGAATAATGTTTAGTGATGACTAACATTTACTTGACTAATGATTAAGGAATAATGACTAAAAGTGGTATATATGTATATACATGCAATAATACAAAGACAATTAAGATGTAGGAGTAGTGTCAATTAATTACATTACTTAATCATGCCCGCAAAGGAGGAGCACCGTACATCTCCATATTATGTACACCCTCCCTCTTTGCTCTCTAAGTTGCTGCTTACTCCACCCCAGCCGCCGCCACAGCCACCTCCCCGACGACGGCGCCCCTTCTGATCTCCGTCTTCGTCTCCTTCCGACTGATCCCGGCCGCCGCATCGAACCACCACCCGCCATATTTATTCTTGGTTGATCACCCTAATTAAGTGTACGTCGTCCGACACTTAATTATTCTCACTTAATTAGTAGCTCAGCTCTTTTGATAATTTAATGGTGTTTCATGGATATACACACACACATATATATATGTGGATGAATGGATGATGATATATAATAGAGAGAGAGAGAGAGAGAGAGAGAGAGAGAGAGAAATTATTAGAGGAGAAAGAAGAGAGTACTTTTGGGAATATATATATATATATATACACACACACACACACAGTTATATTGACATATTGGTGGAATTGATTTTATATAAACAATGGCAAACAAATTAAAGAAAGGAGTTCAATTTTTATGATTATATTGTCTCCTTTGCCAACCTCGTCTGCCATGCCTGAAAAAGACTTGTTATCAACTTATTATCATAGATGCCAGGTTGAGCCGGGGGTCTCTTGGAAACAGCCTCCCTACTTTCGAGTAGGGGCAAGGTCTGCGTACACACACCCTCCCCAGACCCTACTGTAGTGGGATTCAACTGGGATGTTGTTGTTGTTGTATTATAGACGCGTAGCTAGTCAAGCTAGCTAGCAACGACACAATCACAGTCCGTCGCATACGAATACCGTATCAGATAGAAAAGAACTTCGAGCATTTTCGGGGTTTGAGAAAGGATAGACAAAGATAGAAGAAAAATTTCGAGCGTTTTTGAGCTAGAAGAAAATAGATAACGAGATTAAGAGTAATTATTATATTGATTGATTGAATAATAACAAGAAAGGATTACAATATATAGAGAGTAATATGGTGCGCTATTAACTAATTACGGAGTATTATTAACTAACTAATAATTAATTAAATATGCTAACCACCATACATATCACCGTTCTGAAATCAGAAAAAGACTTGAAAATCTATTAATTTTATTTTCAAATTTGTGCTAAATTAGATTTTTAATAATCATGTCAAATTTTGACAATGGAATATGTACATACACTAATATGTTTAAGTATTTTAAAGTGAATAATTAAAATATATATTAAAGCATGCATGCTTTTAATTTGAGTTTTGAACATAAGGCGTGAATGAATCAATTAATAAGCTTTTTATATAATTAATTAGTTAATGACAATTTTTCTGTTGACTTTTTCTCATTTTAAAGAGAGTTTGATTATAGGCACATTTTTCCAAATACCCTTCAAAATAAATGCTTAAAATGAGAAGTGTAAAGATTAATTTTGGACAGAGAAACAAAAAATTATGGGTATTCCGTCCAAACATATATACATGCATGTGAGAAATATGAAGATTAAATCAAGACAGAGATTTATGAGAAACGAGAAGATTAAATCAAATCAAATAAACAATAACTTTTAATTAAATTATAATTTGATCAGATTAGATGAGACTAAATAAGAGTTTAAAAATTCAATCTCATCAGAAAAGAATAAAGCTTTAATCTTGTTTGGTAAAGTCCAGTTACTGATAGACTAGTTCCAGCCCTTACGTTGGGTCCTAATCAGAGAGCCACATTCTTGCCGGCCACTTCTTACTGCCGGCGGAGACAAATTCCTAGCTTCCAACTATACTCACTCCCGTTCTGTCCCTAAAAGATTACCACAATTTGATATTTTTTTTCGAACTGTGAATAAAATATAGTTTAAAATAAATAAATATTATAAAAATTTGATATTTTAAAACTATATTTTAAAATAAACATAATTTTACTAAATTCAAATTATAACTAAATATAAATTCCATAATTCACGATCAAAGAGTACCATAATATAACCAAAACGGCAAACTGTGACACCCTCTGACCATGAATAAAATATAGTTTAAAATAAATAAATATTATAAAAATTTGATATTTTAAAACTATATTTTAAAATAAACATAATTTTACTAAATTCAAATTATAACTAAATATAAATTCCATAATTCACGATCAAAGAATATCATAATATAACCAAAACGGCAAACTGTGACAATTTTTTGGAAACCAAGAAATTTATAAGTGGATCGCTTGTTCACCACACAATCTCACCCACTCGGGTCCAACCCATTTCCCCTTTAAATTTCCTCCCAAAGAATCCATTTTAACCTCTATGGCCCAAAAGGCCACTAAGCCCACTCACAGTTGGCTGTAGTTGGCACTACTCTACGTGAATTAAATTATATGCTTTGCATTCTTTATTTTTTAGTTAATTTGATTTGACACAGTTTGTTACTCACTCCGTTGAGATTATACAATTTGAAAAATGTGCAAAATTTGTTATTTTTAAAATTTAATTTATTTACAAATTGATATAGAAATAAAAAACAACCCGCCTATTAAAAAATTTATTAAAAGTTTTGCAAAATAAATGTGACAAAAATATTTTATTCTATAAAACAATTTATAAAAATATAGAAACAAATAAAAGTTATCGTCTTATTAGAATAGTAACTATGTAACCTATATTAATACGGAGTACTACATACAAATGCATTTTCAAAAATATATTTTAAGGCCCAGAGAATATACATTTTCAAAAATATATTACTCCCTCCGTCCTATATATTTCTTCCCGTTACGCAAAACGAAGAAAAATCCCAAGTTTTTTCAATCTATTTTATTTAAATATTGGTATAGAAATACAAAATAAAACATACATATTTAAAAACAACATCAAAAGTTCAACAAAACAAGTGGTGACAAGAATATTTTATTTTATCATATATGACATGAAAAAACACAAGTAAATATAAATTCCCGTAAAGTTGAAATAGTGCTCTGTGAAGAAAGTTTTAGAACGGAGGGAGTAATACGGATTACCTATAAATACAAGTGTATCTTGTTGTGCATTTTCTTTGTTGATGAGGACAAAAGGAAGATGGATTTTGACTAGACTTGACTTTAATGGTGCATAATATGGTGAAGGAGTCAACCCCGCACGGGGCGGGTTGTCATGTTGCGATGTGCTTGGTGGACAAAGGTGATCACCAGTTTGACATTACTAGACTCGTACCCGTGCGATGCACGGGGTATTAATTGACACATAAGTACTCAATGTTTTGAATCAGAAATAATCTTACAAAAGTCTAAAGCAATACATAAATAAGTAGTTATGAAAAGTGGGGGAGGTTTGAGAGTGTTATAAGTTTTGGAACACTTCTTTATAAACTACATTCGTAGTTTGGTTACATGTAGGAAGTTTTTTATTGCAAATCAAGATCTTCAACCCTTGGCGACTTGTGACACGTGAAACTGCCACATAAAGTTGACCATGGCTGAATACAGATTTCTTCAATAACAATCCGACATGCGACAAAGATTGGTCTTGACTTTTGTTAATTGTCATCGCATATGAAGTCATGATTGGGAATTGTTTCCTTTGAAACTTAAAAGGAATCCTTGCATCAGACGGTGTGAGCGACAATCGTGGGATAACAACTTCTTGACCTACATTTTTCCCGTCATGACTGTGCCTTGGATAAGATGATTGCCAAGTCGAGTTACTATCAACCTTGTTCCATTGCATAGGCCTGTCGATTGGTCAATGTTCCTTAATAACATGATGGGTGTCCCAACCTTCAACTTTAGTTCATGATTTGGGACACCAGAAGCTCGTATGTTGTTCAGAAATTCAGGAGAGTGTAAGTCAGACAAAAAATCTGCATTTGAATCAGACTTACACACTGAATCAGAGCTAAAATAGCTCTTCGCTTCCCCCACGTTATTCATTGATGTCATGAAGTCATTGATTTCATCCACAACGTCTAGAGTTGGAGCAAGGATTGCACGATTTTGTAGATATGTGGGATCATTTGCGATGTTGTGGAAGTCAGGATAAGTGGAATGAACAATACTTGCTACTGGATCTTCTGTGGTTTTTATCAACATATCTTCAGGAATAATGATCTCACTCGATCCATCGTTCTCCTCTCCGGCTATACCATCCCCAATGCTTGCTATCCACTCCGCAAATTCTGACATGATTTCATAATTGTTATCGCGAGACATGTGTTGCAAGCGCATGTTTTCTGTCAAGCGCAAGACCGTGCAATAGTTCCACAAATATGAGGAGTTAATGGCAGCATTGACAATGTCTTGTCTTCTTCCTTTGGGAATGACAGGCAGAATTTGTCGAAAATCACCCCCAAAGACAATGGTTTTTCCTCCAAATGGCCGCTCAGCATTTGATGCATCAACAACAGACATCACATCGCGTAGACTTCTATCGACAGCTTCGAAACAATATTTGTGGGTCATTGGGGCTTCGTCCCAAATTATTAGTTTTGTCCTAACTAATAAATCAGCCAGAGGAGTTCCCTGTTTTATGTTACATGTGGAATTTTCATGCGGATTGATTGGAATTCCAAATCGCGAGTGGGCAGTTCTTCCACAGGTAGCAATAATGAAGCAATGCCACTGGATGCAACGTTTAACACAATTTCTCCTTTGGAACGAAGGGCAGCAGACAGAGTTTTCCATACGAAGGTCTTTCCCGTTCCTCCATAACCGTATACAAAAAAAACCTTTCCCTCATCCATCTCGACAGAAGTCATTACACTCTGATAAGCTATAAGTTGTTCCTTGTTCAACTTGGCCAAACAATTTTGGTGTTCAGCGCTTAGTTCAACGTGGTCATACTGTAGTTCGTCTAGAATGAGCCTGTTTCGGGTCGTTGAGGAATTGTCTATAATAGGAAAAGGCATATCAATGAAGTCTCGAAGACTTCTCCCGCGCATTCTAAGCAACATCTCAATCTCAATCAAGGTGTAATTTTTGATCTGATCCTCGCTTAACATCAAACCTAAAGATTTAATAGGAAAATTATATTCATTGGAAAATATTATATATTTATACAAATTGTAGTCATAGTTAAATAATACCTTCATGACTTAGTAGACAACGTTGGCGACGTAGGATGTCATCTGCCATGAATTTCCAGCATTGCTCCCAAACATGTTTTGGTCTCGACATCGATTCATTTGTGAGAAGTGTTACGAATAAAAATCTCAGTTGATTGGCAGAACACCACTCACTGGCTTCTTTGAATCCATCAATGTACTCCCTATCATCATCCAGCAATCCCAAAGCATAACATGCATCACGATAAGTGCCGTGAACAACACCATTGACAGTTTTCAAATCTTCGTATGACGTAGGTCCTCAGACTATGTTCAATAGTATTCGCATATAATAAGATTCTCCAGACCCAGGAGGAACATAGATAACACGCCCTATTGCAAAACCTCTAACGCGAGGTTCGTACTCTCTTTTAGATGGCTTCCAAACAAATTTCTGAGGGAACTCAGCATATGTTAAATTCTTTGCCAAGGGATATTTTTCATTTGCTTTCTTCCAGGCAAGAAATTTACTCTCCCGTATGCTCTCTCGAGTGTATACATCACATGCATCATCTTCATCTTCAAAAAAAATCCATTGCTCACCTGGTAAGTGAAAGCTCAAGCGTTCAACAGTTGGGGATTTATGTTGAATAGAGAATCCAAATATTCGCCAAGTCGCTTCGCAAGCTGATATATATCTGCAATCATAATACAATTGAATCTCATTTGGCGTTTCTGCACTTGTTTTGCCAGATTCTTCCGTGCTGGCATAAAATCCAGCAGTTACACGATCGTGCCCTTTGTTGATATACTTGAATAAGTATTTGATAGAACACGATTGATTGCACCATTCTACATTTAGGTGAGCACCATACTTAAGCAAGAGATATCTATTATGTGGCACTACGAACCTATTATCCAATTCCACACCATTCTTTAATATTGTTCGCCCATCATTTCTTCTCCTATATTTAGGATATCCTTCCACGTCAATGTTGGTTTCCTCGTTGAAACATTTTGGAAAATATTTGGAGCACTTCCCATCTTTCATGCAAGGAGATTTTGGACCATTTGTTTCGCATGGTCCGTGAATCATAAAATCTCGAACTGCATTAAAGTATCTTGGATCACTAACTTCATCTGGCAGCTCTGCTGAAATGATTTGATCAATATCTTTAGGCGTGGGAAATTTATCTTCTTGCCCCAAAAACAATAAAATGTGGGCGTGCGGCAAACCACGTTTTTGGAACTCAACCGTGTAAACAACTGCCGGAGAAAAAGTAATATATATCGGTGAGGAAGAGATTTCATTAGATGATAAAATTCACGTAATTTATATCAAATAATATTGAAGGCAGGTAAAGAAACACTAACTTGCCCTAATATGTCCAAAAATTTCATTCTTCTTTAAATCTCGTATCAACCCGTTCAGTTTGATGTTAAATACTCTAGAAGTGATATCGGGACGATCTTCGGGGTTTAAATTACGGGGACCCAAAAAGCGTTCAATTTCCGGCCATTTCGGATTGCAAGTGAAAGTAAGGAAGAGATCCGGATATCCTGTCCAACGACATATGGCCATAGCATCTTGGTAGATCTGAATCATGTAACGTGCACCTCCAACAAATGTTGGGGGAACAACAATTCTTTTTCCTTTGGTCGTCGTTTCACTGTCACCATTCATCAACGAATCAGAGAATCTGTTATACATCTCACACCTGAGTTTTTTTTGGTGTTTGCTAATGTACGTCAATCTCGATGACTCAACCATCGTATATCCATCAACACATAACTCTTGAAATAGACGACGCGAATGTAAAATGAATGTACTCTCATCATCCCTTTCATGTAGGCGATATGAAAGAAATTCTCGAATGCTGACACTCCGACGTCCTCCGACCTTTATTCCAGGTTTTGCTACAAAGGGAATATCTTCGCGATATCCATCATCACCGTATGGGAACAATAAAGGATATTGTAGACTTAAATAAGCTGGATTTAACTCGCTTATCCTTTTTAATGGCCCATATGTAGTCTGTACCAATATATCCCTCTCACCCAAAGCTTGATCTAAATCACCAACGACTAAAGCAGCCACTTCACCAACCGATGGTAAGTTGTACACTCTTGGATCTGAAGTTCTCTTGCCGATCAACTTTAAAGTGAGATTGATATCTGATGAATCCCTTAGTTTCTCACCAATAATTCGAAAAGACTTTACTAAAACATTGTGAGTATCCAGCATTTCCCTAAGCTTACGAACAATCTCGACATGTAGCGAGTTCACATTCTCATCTTTCCTATAAGAAAACGACAAAACAAAATATGAATGAATAAATTTTTTTTATGTGTATACAACTTCTATGTAAAAATAAAAAGTTTTGTTAATTTTAGTACATACCTCACCGCCTTTATTCTATTTGAATCTTCATTTTGCGTGTCGTAAATATAGAGTTGGGCGAATCTCGGCAGTATACTAGTAGGTGGTAGTAAGCTCCCAATTTGATGATAATTCTGCCCTCCTAGCTTAAACGTAGGTGGACCTCTACCCGGGGTAGAGTCTCTAATTATTTTCCCACCGAGAGACGTGAATGAGAACATACAATTATATGATCGAATATTTGATTGGAAGTGCTTGCTCTCAGCATCCGTCTCATTCAGCATGTTCTTTAGAGGCATAGGGGCTTCTTTGATTGGAGCTAGTTTGATGTTTCCGTGTTTACAACACAGTGAATACTTTGGTTCTTTCTTGGTTTATTGACTAATTAGTCGCTCTTCCAGCCAAAAGAAGGCCTTGCAGTGTTTACAACTGTAAACACAATCACCAATGTCCCAGTAATTTACAATTTGGAATGCTTTTTTGCGAGAAGAATTTATTCGATGAGTACATGGAAAATCATCCTCTTCGATTAGATCGAAATCCAAATCTCTGACCACATTTGAATGAGTGTGATCTCGATCTTCATCATGTGTATTTGAATCTACACCCCAACTTTGGGTGATAAATACGTCAATTAATGGATCAGACATGACAGAGGAATTGCTATCTTCATTCACTGTGTGTTTTTGGAAGAGTAATTTATCATCATATAATATAGTATACTCTATGTACCATCTTACCCACTGCGTTATTGAAAATAAAGTAAGAAGTTGCTTAATATAGTGTAAACGTACCTACTTGAAAAACTCTTTTCCTTTTGCTAACAGCATTTACTTGCGTAAGACAACTTCTAGGATCAGTTGTTGGAGATAGAGCAGAGAGTCGCGCGGATATCTTATCATAACTTGATGGAGTCGTATTAAAACGATCAAATGGAGTTGTAATATTAACTACCCAAAAAAGTTTATAAACGTCACTACAAAATTTAAATATCTGGATTTGATATGAAATACTCCCTCCGTCCAAAAAATAATTTCCATGTTTTACTTTTGTAGTCAATGTTTTTAAATTTGACTGTAATATAAGGAAAAAATACATTGAATTTTCATATAAATTTATTAGGAATATATTCATTTTGGAATATTGTTTTGAAATATATAATTTTTATGAAATATATTTATATAAAAATTGAGATATTGATAGTCAAAGTGTCGCATTAGAAACCGTGAAAAGTCAAATGAGAAATTAATTTTAGGACGGAGGGAGAATAAAAATAAAAAAACTCACTAACCATTCGTTAAGTCGGTGAAAGGTGACGAAGTGCATATATCTTGCATTGTTGAATTTATCGGTTGATATGATTTCGAGATAGGAATACTTCTCGAAATGTTTCCATCATGATATGACGAATTAGATTTTTCTTGGCAAACATTCAAACCTCCATTTTCTATGCAATATATACAGACAAATTGAACATGGATCAATCACGGGTACGATAAAATTGCTGAATAAATTGAAATATTGAATAAATATCTTTTGGTTCTAAATACGAAAATCCAAATTTAAAAGGCAACATTCATGAGATTCAAAATAGTTATACAAATAGTACCGATTTCAAAAAACCATCAAAATGGCTTGTTGGATAAATTACAAACAAAAGCATATCAAAGTTTTCCAACATTCTAAGTAGTAAATATTTAGCCTTAGCATCTAAGTAGTACATTGAAAATGCAAAATATTTCAATGCAAAATAAAATCGTCGTTAAAATATTTCTTGTTTGAAATTTTTAGTCGCTTCGATCGTCGTGGTGTAAGAGTTGTCTCTTCAGCACTCTCTTCAGCACATTGATCACAAACAAAAAAAGGTCCCCATCCTACGTCACCAATTTGTAAGCAGGAAAGATGACCACGTACACGAAAGCACCTCCAACACTTTTCCATAAAATCAGAGTCTCGTTTACTGAAGCACTTGTAACATGGACTCACAAAACTTCCGATTCCTGCTTTTATTGGGGAATAATACACTAATTTAAAGGTATTTAAATATTTTTTTTACAAAATTTTAATAATCCTGATTTTTTAACTTGTTTAAAACAAAAAATGGGCCTAAAATAGAAAATAAATTCCAACCATTTAATTAGTTATAAGCCCAACCCATACAAAAATAGCCCAATGTCTAAGTTATTAAAAGCCCTACCCATTTATTTTTGTACCCGGTTAGGTACATGTGGTTCCGGTTCAGCCTATCCTTTCTACCTTCTCAACATCGCCGATTTCTTTTGAGATGGGTTGGAACGCCGATGAGAGAGAGAGAGAGAGCGAAACGGATCCTTCTATGGTGGAGAGATCTCGAAGTGGCTGAAATGATCAAATCTGGTATTCTTCATATATTTTTTTTGTAAATACTCCCCTTTTATCTAAGACCCGGTGATTTTTTTATATTTTCAATTTCAATTTTCGATTTAATAGATAGATGCATGTCGAAAATTTCAAGTAATTACACAGTAGGTGTATAATATATTTAATTAACTTTATATAAATCGAGTTTCCGAAATTTTTATTAAAAATAGAATATTGAAAAATAGAAAAGTGTGATTGAATTTCTCTCGGCTTGAGTAGTAGTAAACTCATCATTCTCAAGATTAGTGGATAAGTTCACTCAAATTTATCAAGCGCCATTTGAGATAAAACTATTGGCTCTTTGTGCATCATTTATCCATTTTGGAAAACATGCACGAACAGATTTTACATTGTTATCAAGTCAATATCACTAATAAAAGTGTTGTTAGAGTTTATTTAAATGAGTGAATTGTATTTGATAGTAGCCACTTATTCATTACAAAAATAGGTACTAGAGAATAATGTAAGTGTAAATTTATTTGAAACATATATCTTCCAAAAAATACTCTCTGATCCATAATTTTTACGACATGGAAGAGTGGCACGAGAGTTAAGAAAGGTGAGATTGTATAGTCGATATTGATATTTTCCAGGAAAATTTTAAAAAATGATTATGCCTTTCATTCTTGATTTTGATTTTTGATAGGCAGCATGCATGTTGACAAAATTTGGGATGAGATAAGGATCGTTGGATTAGATCATAACAAATTCGAGTTGAATCACATTAAAAAGTTAAATTTAATAACTGATTACTTCGTTCAACCCAAGAACTTGTATACACCCTCCGTCCTGAGTATCTGTTCACTTTTGACTTTTTTCAGTCAAAATGAGTAAACTTTGACCTTAAATAAATGATATTAGATAATTGACATAAAAAAGTCAAAACTAGACAAATTCTCAGGAACGTAGGTAGTATTATTTTATTCTTCAATTTCCAATGTGGGGGTACTTTAACACTCTCCTTCAAGTGCTCATTCAGACCATTTTGAATCTAATCGGTTGACGAGATCACTTGCAAATGGATTCCTCCTCAGAAAATGAAAGGACCGAAAATACCAACACACCTCAAAGACCACGAATCGTTGGGTTTTAACTTGTAGATGAACAATTAGATTATATGGATCTGCCACATGCCATTTCATATGAATAACATGGCTAAAGACTAATGGATCGCTAGAAATTAAGGGTATGAACTGTCAATTTTTTAAACGGTGCACCGTAGGGCCCCGGGAGTAGTCATCTAATGACATTTGTCCCAATATCATGACGACCAAGCCATTAAATCTTATCTATACTCTTTTCGTTCTTATTTAACTGTCTGTTTCGTTTTACGCGTCAAACGTTTGACTAATTATGTATAAAAATATACAATGAATTAATGTGTCGAAATTATTTTAACTGTATTTTCTTTTAAAAAAATTGTCAACATAATTTAAGGGATATAATTGGTCAAACTTTAAGTTTTTATAGCTAATTGGGCAGTTAAATAAGAATGGAGGGAGTACTTTTTACACATAAAAATGTTTTAATTTAAAGAAAATGATTTGTGGCAAAAAGAATTTCACTCTTATTTTAACAAATTCTAAATACATCATTTTCACTTTTCAACACTGTTTAAAAACTCCATAAAAAGTCAATTTTAATGAGACAGAGAAAGCACTGCTACTTCTATCCCTGAATATTTGTCCATTTTTATGTTTTTGAGTAATTATTTTCAACTTTTGACCTATAATTAATTAGATAAAATAATATGTTAAAAATATTTGATATAATAAATCTAATAAAATTAGTTTTGTATCAACATATAATATAATTTTTATTAAATTTGAGATCAAAATTTATTAACTATAATTAAACAAAATTAAAAATAGATTAATACTCAAAAACGGAATAAGTACTCTCTATATTACAACATCTAAAAGTGGTACAACGAATTTGAATAAAGGGTAATGGAGAGATGGAGTATTGAAAAGGCCCATTCTTAAGAACCCAAAAATGACAGGCCCAATGCGCATGCAAATTAAACTTGCAAACGTAACTATGTCTCCGCAAAATGAGAAATCGTTGAAGCAAGCCAGAGGCCAAAAAAATAATTCCCGGACCAAATCAAAATCCGATCTTCTCTTCTTCTTCTTCTTCTTCTTCTCCGATCAATTTCCCGGCGGCCGGCAACACCTCCGTGCATATATGAAACGCACAAAACCCATTCTATCAATTTACCAGTCAGAAAGACGAAATGGCCGGCGGTCAGGATATAATGCTCTCAGCCTCGATCAACCTTTTGTCTGCAATTGCATTTTTGGTGGCCTTCGCCATTCTGCGGCTCCAGCCCTTCAATGATAGGGTATACTTCCCTAAATGGTACTTGAAGGGCATACGAGCGAGCCCCAGAAGTTCGGGCCCGCTCGTCCGCAAATTTGTCAATTTAGATTTCAGGACGTACATCCGGTTCTTGAACTGGATGCCCGCCGCGCTCCGGATGCCCCAGCCCGAGCTCATCGATCATGCCGGTCTCGATTCCGCCGTCTACATTAGGATTTATCTTCTTGGGTATTAATCTTTTTTTATTTTTAAATTTCACGAGGCAACCGACGAAAGAAAGTGTGATTTTGAAGTCACGAGTTCGAATTCTAATATGATCCATGCATGCATGCAGACTGAAGATATTTGTTCCAATCACAATTCTGGCATTTGCGGTCTTGGTTCCTGTGAATTGGACAGGTGAATCGTTGCAAAATCACAAGGACTTGACGTATGATGGCATTGATAAGCTTTCGATCTCAAACATTGATTCGGGGTCAATTAGGTATGTATGTAACAAATAACTCGTTTTTCGATCTGGGTTTAATTGTTCACTTTTGATCACACATTTATATACCATATATACTTCCCTAGCTTGCTTTTGATTCATTTTGATTATTTTGTGTGTGTGTGTGTGAATAAGGTTATGGGCACACATTTCAATGGCTTATATGTTCACATTTTGGACCTTCTATGTCTTGTACAAAGAGTACAAGATTGTGTCTACCTTGAGGTTGCAATTCTTGGCTTCTACAAATCGTAGTCCTGATCAGTTCACTGTGAGTCGACCATTAAAAAAAATTTAAGATTGTCATCATCACATTGATTACATGATTTATGTTGTTGTGACATCGTCATGTTTTCTTTGATATGATACTAATAAATAAGGTTCATTTTTTAATCAATTATATATAAGGTCCTTGTGAGAAATGTCCCTCCTGACCTTGATGAATCTGTTAGTGAGCATGTTGAGCATTTCTTCTGTGTAAACCATCCAGATCATTACCTTATACACCAGGTTTGTGATCTCTACACTATTTATGTTCATTGCATATATATGCCTTTTAAACTCAACAAAGATTTTTTTAAAAAAAAAAACTTTTTTTAAAAAAAAGATATATTACAAACTGACTTTTAAACTCAACAAAGATTTTTAAAAATTTAAGCAAAATACCTTTTTTTCTTAATTATTGTTCACTGCCTATGCTACATCAAAATTAACCTTAAAATTGTGAAAGTGTTTAGGTTGTATACAATGCAAACAACCTTGCAACATTGGTGGAGAAAAAGAAGAACATGTCAAACTGGCTCACTTACTACCAAACCAAATTTGAGAGAAATCCTAAAACAAAGCCCAAAACAAAGGTAATTAATTTACCCCTCCTGATACCATACATACACATTATAAATGTGATGATCATTATGTGTATATATATATATATATATATATATATATATATATATATATATATATATATATATATATATATATATATATATTATGATAATTATATTTCTTGAAATAATTATATACTCCCTCCGTCCCAAAAAGATTTACACGTTTCAAAAAAATTGTGTCCCACAATCCATTACCCATTTCTATTAAAAAACCACTTTTACCCCTTACTTTTTTAAACCCTACCTATCACATCATACCTTTTTCCTAATAATCTAAACATCACATCTTACTTTTACCCATCACATCAAGGGTATTTTTGGAAAGTCAACACAAAATTATCTCTCCCTTAATTTCAACTTTAGTCAAAATGGGTAACACTTTATGGGACGGAGGGAGTATAATGCACAAGTTCATCCAATTCAGTCATATATATTTATATTATATGTATAGACAGGACCTTGGGGCCTTGTGGGAACAACTGTTGATGCCATTGAGTACTACACTTCTGAAATAAAGAAGTTGAGTGAAGAAGTAAGTTAATTATATGCCCTAAAATCTTTACCCTCTTTCTTTTTTTGGAAGTCCTATACAATGATCACTTTATTTTAAATTCTGCATGGAATGCATGAATAGGAAGAGGTGGAAAGAGAGAAAGTGTTGAGCGATCCAAAGGCGATAATGCCAGCAGCGTTCGTCTCGTTTTCGTCACGGTGGGGAGCAGCGGTGTGTGCCCAAACGCAGCAGACGAGCAACCCGACCGTCTGGCTGACCGAATGGGCACCCGAACCGCGAGACGTCTATTGGAACAATCTTTCCATTCCATATGTGGAACTCAACATAAGAAGGTTGTTCATGGGAGTTGCACTCTTCTTCCTCACCTTCTTCTTCATGATCCCCATTGCTTTCATTCAGTCTCTTGCAAGCATTGAAGGCATCGAAAAGGTCTTTCCTTTCTTGAAGAAATTGATTGAAATGTAAGTGGTTTTCTGTCAGAATATTCGTCTACTTTAACTTTTTTTTTCAAACTTAAATGATTAATTATAACAAATTCGCGTTGAATATTAATACAACGAAATAAATTTTCTTCATGTTATATATTACAGGGACATAGTGAAGTCTTTTGTCCAGGGATTTCTTCCTGGAATAGCATTGAAGATATTTCTGATAATCCTTCCCTCAATTCTAATGGCAATGTCGAAAATAGAAGGCTTCACATCACTCTCCTCTCTGGAGAGAAGATCGGCCGGAAAATACCATCTCTTCCTCTTCGTCAACGTCTTCCTCGGAAGCATCATCACCGGAGCTGCTTTCGAGCAGCTCCAGACATTCATGAACCAGTCGCCGACCGAGATCCCGAGGACGGTCGGCGTGGCCATCCCCATCAAAGCCACCTTCTTCATCACCTACGTGATGGTCGACGGTTGGTCTGGGATCGCCGCGGAGATCCTCAGGCTGACGCCGTTGATCATGTTTCATATCAAGAATAGCTTTCTCGTGAAGACTGAGCGGGACAGGGAGCAAGCCATGGACCCGGGGTCCATAACGCTTGCCACCTCTGAACCTCGCATACAGTTGTACTTCTTATTGGGACTTGTCTATTCTGTGGCCACTCCTGTTCTCCTCCCTTTCATCGTCGTCTTCTTCGCCTTCGCCTATCTAGTTTTCCGCCATCAGGTATCGCAGTTTGACCAAAAAAGTCACAACTTTTTCTTAACGTTTTCTTACGATCATGATTGACATCTTTTTTATATGTGGGGATTGGAAGATCATCAATGTGTATGATCAAAAGTACGAGAGCGGGGCAGCGTTTTGGCCCGACGTGCATTTCAGAATAATCATAGGGATGATAACATCACAAATTCTCCTTATGGGGCTGATGAACACCAAAGGCATTTCCAGTTCAACTCCAGTCATTTTGGTTCTTCCAGTTTTGACCATCTGGTTCCATCGCGTTTGCAAGGGCCGATTCGAATCCGCTTTTGTCAAGTTCCCACTCCAGGTTCACTCGTTTCGTACCGTTTTGTTTTTTGCGTGCTCGTATTTCATATCAGAGACAACTTTAACTAAAATCAGATGAGAACGAATTCGTGTAATTTTCAGGACGCGATGGTGAGAGACACGTTGGAAAGGGCGACGGAACCGAACTTGAACCTGAAGATGTATCTGAAAGATGCTTATGTTCACCCGGTGTTTAAGGGCGGCGGCGAGGAGGCGGAGAGGGGAGTTGCCGGCGGTGTTACAGCGGCGGATGAGGAAGAGAACAGTCCGCTGGTGTCCACCAAGAGAAGTTCCCATAAGGGCAGCAAGAGAGAGTCCCATGCCAGCACCTCCACTGCTCCTCCCAACTAATTACCCAGTATTAGCTTACTAATTACGGAGTATTGACTGATTATAGCTTCTTCATATAGAACTGCATGCATGCATTGCGCGTTAATTACTTTTATTTGGCCTGTTTGAGAATAGCATTAGACATTAGCGTTAACATTTTTTGATAAAATTTTCACGGTGCAGATTATTTTGAAAATGATTATGTTAAACGGTGCCCGTAGATAGCCTTTTCAAAATTCTAATGCTTATTTCTAACACTATTCCCAAATAGACCCATAATGTTTTAATATTTATTCTCTCTTTCTTTTTTTAGTCTTCACGTTTTCTTTTTATGCAAATTTTTAAATGTAAAATTATGTCATTGAAATTTATTCAGATGAAAAGGAATTGATCATGAACTATACAATTCTTTTTTAAGGAAAGAAATATGTGAGCTTCTGTGGTTACAATTACAAACATGAGCTTTCGGCTGATTTGATTCCTTAACAATGATTTAAAGAAAATTAATAAAGACACCAGTAAAATAAAAATAAAAAGATGGCAAAAATTGAAAAATTAACAAGCGGTAAATTCTTTTACTAATATTAAGCATACACACATACATACACACACCAATAGGTGTTTGGTTCTATACAATAATCAATCCCGGCCCAGAAATACCTGGACGAAAATTATTCTTATTACTGATATTCTTTAAGTAAAATCTTTATTTAATTAGTAAATTCAAATTGGTATTAATTGTCATTATTATTACTACAAAATAATGCTTCAATTGAAAAGAAGTAAAATAAAGGGTTGGACATCAAACAGCTTGTCTAAACTTTTGCATTTGTTCCTTTACGAACTCATACCCTCCTGTCAATAGTGTGGGTCCTGCCACCCGCCGCCGCCACCTTTCCACTACCATCATTTGAGACTATCGCGGCGGCGGGCTTTTTGTGGACGGGGCTCCACCGGGGTTCATCCTCCTCCTGGTTGCGGTGGTCGATGTGCTCCACTGGTATTTCTGTGTCGGCGCGCCGGCGGTGGAGCCGCGCACACAGTCCGCCGCCGCACGCGGATGAGCGTTTTGTAGAGAAAGAAGAAGAAGAAGATTGCTTATTTCCCATTCTGTGTTTATTAATTGCTGTGTGTGTGTATATATAGGAATGATTTAATGTGTGTGTGTATATATAGGAGGAGATTAAGGACTGTAATACTGTATTAATTAACAACATGGATGGTTTCCATTCTGCCGTGTGAAAAGATGGACAAACATTTCCACACGTTATTCCATATATATATTCCCTCGTCAAAGAACCAATTCAACCAAAAACTCAAACTTGTAGCTGTACGGGGCCCATGCCAAGAATAGTTATTTATATTCTAACACGCCTCTCACGTGCACGCGTAGTCTTTTTCGAGCCTTGCATGTGAAACCTTAATTTTTTTTAAACTGAGTAGCGCTGAGTTTCGAACCCGTGACCTCTTAGTCAACGAGGCTCCGATACCATGTCATGAAATCAATTCAACCAAAAGCTCAAACTTGTGGTTGTGGCCCAGGAATAGTTATTTATATTCTAACACTTCAATATAATTATAAAAAATTTGCACTAAATAGGACTAAAATATATATTACACTAAATATGATTAAAATATACTCCGTATGTTATTTTTTAATGTAAGACTTAAACTTTTTATTCTCTAAATAGAACTTAATATTGTTTATGGGAAGAAATAATGTCTAGTGATGGAGAATATTTACTTGAATAATGACCAATGGTCTTATATTGAAAAATAAAAATATATGGTCCTATATTGAGAATGTCATTATGTTTTAATCATATTTAGGTAAATTACTCTATAATTATCTTTCTACTCACTCCATGAAAAATTAAAATGTATTTTTTTATTTAATTTTTCACGAGGTAACATTTTAAACATATACTCCCTCCATTCCAGGAAACCTTTCTCTTTCCTTTTTTCATCCGTCCCAAAAAACACTTCTTATTTCTATTAAAAAGTCATTTTTACCTCTTACTTTTTCCTACCCTACATATCACATCATACCTTTTTACTAATAATCTATCCATCAAATCATATTTTTACCCATCACATCAAAGGACATTTTTGGAAATTCAATACCAAAATACACCCCCTTAAATCTTCCTTCAAAATCAAAACTTTCATGTTCCGGGAAGGATGGAGTATATTTCTATTTATATATTAATAGAAATATTCATTTATATTAAACTTCTATTATAATTTAATGTATTTTTTCACTTAATTTGTAATGAAAATTAAAGAGTTTGACCAACAAAGTCTAAATGAGATTTTTTTGGGCGAAATTTAAGGATTTTTTTATTCGAATTGTGCGAATAGAGAATTTGATTTTTTAATAAAAGGACTTTAATTTACACTGTACATCATATCCTGTTTTTTTCTCTACATAAAAGATTAGTCAAATATTATTTTATTTAAACTTGAAACAATTCCATACAAAATGATACTCCATAATTACGCATACTTCTTCCTCCATTCATGAACATTTGTCTCCTTGTGATTTATTTTGGTCAAAATTGGTAATTTGTAACCAAAATTTCAATAAAAATAATATTAGATACAGATAAGAAATTATTTTATTAGATTCATTTTATAAAATATTTTCACAATATCATTTTATCTATTTAATACTCCCTCCGTCCATTAAATTCTTTTTCCTTTCTTTTTTTGTCCCACAAAATTTTTTCATTTTCTATTAAAAAATCATTTTACCTCTACTAATTTTTACCTTATCTATATATCTATCACATCCTACTTTTACTCATCACATCAAGACTAGTTTTGGAAAGGCCACACAAAAATATGTTCCCTTAAAATTCTCAAAAAGTCAATAAAGAAAGAACTTTAAGAGACGAAGAAAGTATAAACTCCCTCCGATCCTAAAAACATGAGAGTTATTGATTTTTAAGAGATGAAAAAAGAAAAGAGAATTATTTTCAGGGATGGAGGGAATAATATATATTAATTTAATTATGTCAAATATTGAAAATGGTTGAGTGCAAAAAGTAAAACTAGAAAAATACGCAGGGACGAAGCTAGTACGAATGTATGAAGGTGGAGGGAAAGTATACTTCCTCTGTCCCAAAAACTGTGTTGCGGTTCACTATTAAAAATTCACGAGAATATTTATCTATTTGTACGTTTTCTTTGATTATTTGATAAAATAAAATAATTTTTACTCTTTTAACGTAGTTTTTGAATATGTAAATTTTATTTATTCTTCTATTTATATACGAATTTTTAAATGGAACAAATTAAAAATACTCAACATTTTTGTTTCATTTTGCATAATTTGTCATGTTGGATTTGTGGAGGCTTGTGGGCTTGACTTGTTATGTAACCCTAGGTTTCTTTTTTATCCTATATATATTAAGCCCTTGCACTTGTAATTCACGTGAGACACCACAAATGAAATACTCCATCCGTCCCAAAAAGTCTTTCCTGTTTCATTTTTTACGCATCCCATAAAACATTTCTACCGACATCTAAAATGCCTAAAATTTACAACATTTCTTCTTTATTGTAGGTAGAAGTTATTTTGAAAGTTTTTTTGGTATTCAAGGCGGAAAAAAAGTGTTTTTTGGGATTCACGAGAAAAAGAAATAGGAAAGATTTTTTGGGACGGAGGGACTAAGAAATTCCCGTGAGGCTTGTGTGTCGTTTGTGTTTCGTTTCTCGCAGATTATTTATGTGTGTTGTGTGTTTAATTCCCAACATGTCAAACATTTTTTCAAGACACTAAGGGGTATTGTTTAAGGTACACGAAAGTAGCTGTAAATTAATGTGATCCTTTGAAAAAAAATTGCGTGGAATCGCATTCTCTCTATAGTTTTTTTACGTAGAAGCAGCTGGGGGTTCGGATTCCATGTATATATTTATCCAATTAAATTTGGTGAACAAGGCTCCAGCTTGGACTCGGCAAAATGAACGGTCACATTGGATTTGATCCTTTGAAAAAAAAAATTTGCGTGTTAATGAACGATTCAGTGTCGTCGTCCGTCGGATTCGAATAAATCCAATTGAATTAGGAGTATTTATTTTTGATAAACACTTAAATTATGCGTAGCTGTTACATTTTGAATTCCAAAAAGCAATGAAATTATCGAAATAAGTATTTTAAATTAAACATATTATGCTCCTCCAGCACAGGTTGGGCGGATGCACTCTAATATTGGAGTTGGCGCATATGGTCCCCACTAAGTTTTTTGTGTTCCGTAGGTAATTAAGGTAATAAAAAAATATTCCCTCCGTCTCTAAAGAATTCTTCTCTTTTATTTTTTGTTGTTCCTAAAAGATGTTATTTTATCTATTAAAAAATCACGTTTACCTCTTATTTTTTCATACCCTACTTATCACATCATACTTTTTTTTTATTAATAATCTACACACCACATCTTACTTTTACTCATCATATCAAGGGTATTTTTGGAAAGTCAACACAAAAGTATTCCTCCCTTAAATTCTCAAAAAATCAATAAGGGAAGATGTTTTAGGGACGGAGAAAGTAAAATTTATGCATATACGTCCCAACAAAAATTAATTTGATCTCATTTAGTTAGGTCAAATTTAGTTTTTTTTTTATTTTTTAGTAAATTGTTTTTATTGCATATAATTAATTATTTATGAAATAAAATTTTATATTACCTACTAAAAAATGTTTGCATTCAATAAATGTTTCAAGTAAAATTCATTATTTTTTTGCCATTTCGATCATTTAGCTTTTTCAAAAAAACGGGGATGCTAGCCCCGAACCCCATTCAACGGTGCCTCCATCTAGCTTAATTAAATTCCTTGATCTGCAAGTGCCGGCCCAAAACTCTAAAAGTGATGGCCCCGAGGCCCAAAACTCCGATAGTGCAGGCCCAAAACTCCTCAGCCAGTGCACATCCGAGGAACTCTGGTCCTGTCTGCCCGCTCTACAGTTTGCAGCTGGTTAATTTATTTTTTTTAATTAATTTTTTGATTGTGTGCTCGTTAATTTCTTCTCATCCATCTCATAAAGTATTCCTCTTTAGCCATGTTTGGTTTTTTGGCTTTGGTACGACATTTGGCTGTTTTGACTAACTTTTACGGGTCATATGACCAAAAAAAGTGTTTAGCATGAGAAATGTTAGAGTCACAAACATTTCGATCACAAAATAAACAACCATACTATTTGTGCAACTCACCAAGTGAATAAAGTGATGCTAAATAATCAAAAAGTAAACATTTAAATACACAAATGGTAAGTTTGTGTATTTTGTGATCAAAATATTTGTTACTCTATCATTGCTCTTTTAGCATTTGAGTGTTGGGTTGAGTGTTTGAATCTAAAAAGCTAAAATGTAAAAACCATGTGAAGTAGTCTTTCATTTTAGTTGTTTAACAAAATTGAATATGGAGTATTATTTATTTACATTTAATTTGTGTGTATCTAAATTTTTTGAATAAATAAGATCTATTTCATAGACAAATATAAATAAAATGAATACTCCTTCCCCCAAGTAAAAATTCATATAGCAGTTTAGGAGGAAAAAAGTATTCTTTTACTTAATGTAGAAAAAAATATCAATAAAATGAATACTCATTCCCCAACTAAGATTAATAAAAAGTATTGTTTACTACGTTAGTTTGTCTCGTCATTTTGTTACATGAATTAGTGACATACAGTTGAAAAATGAAAAAATATATGATTAATATTGATTATAAAGTATATAGAAAGAGTGTGAGTCACAAAAATTATGAATGCTATTTGGGATAAAATACAATGACATAGAAGAAAATAAAAAAGAGAAAAAAAAATTGAAAAGAGTAGAGTATAAATTTTTTTAAATAAAATGTGAAATGTTTAATTTAAAATAAATATCTCAACACTATATATTTTTTTCAATGTTTTTCAAGTCTAGGGAATGAGAATTCATTTGCAAATAGTCAACTGGTTAGATTTAAAATGACCCGGTTGTCCAGGGGGAGTGTTAGAGTGCATCCCACATCGGAAGTACAAGAGTAAAATAATCGGTATATAAGCTCTTGAGTTGGACTAATTAATCAATAGGATTCAAACTTTTAATGTGGCCCAATCCAAGTGTCTTATTATCCAATTTAGTTGTCCAAACTCATCCTAAATTGTACTACCTCCGTCCCATAAAAAATGTTACGTTTCATTTTTTTTTGCGCATCCTAAAAAATACGTCTACCGACATCTAAAATGCCTAAAAATTACCACATTTACTCTTTGTTGTGGATATGAGTTGTTTTGAAAGTTTTTTTAGCGTTTGATACGATATATAAGTGTTTTATGGGATGCGCAAAAAATGAAACATAACCTTTTTTATGGGACAGAGGGAGTATCAATTTTCAACTCTTTCGTATTTTTTCCAATGTCATCTAGCTTTTTCCAATTCTTTCCATTTCTTTCAACTCCTTCCAATATTTTCAATTCTTTTGAGTATCTTCAGTTATAATTCATTCCAGTTTCTTCCAATTATGCAACTCTGATGAGTTTTTACAACTTAAGTGAAGAGAGCCATAATGTAACTTCAAGAGTTTAAAACTACTTTTGGTCAATCACATTTAAGTCATGACAATCCAAATATTCGTAGATTAATTAATTTATTATTCAAATATATATCAATCAAATTGAAATACAAATCTAATTACATTATAACACAGAAAAAAGGAAAATAGATAGGAGTAGATAGATAAATGTAACACCTACACACATGTAAAGCTTGTGAGTAGTACATTGGTATTAAAGTATCAATTCACACAACTAATCCAACCCCCAAGCACTTTAAATCTATCAACTAACATTAATTATGAAGCCATAAAGTATTGTGATGGTGAAAAAAGTATGCATCTCTTTTTTAAACCCTTCATGCAAAAAGCTCCATCTTTTATTCTTAGCTCCAAAATCAAACCTATATATATATCTCCCACTTATATGTATATATATACCCCTCCAAATTAAACCTAACCTCCATACCATTCTTTCATTCATTATTCATCTAATACTCATAATATAATCCCACAACTTAGCTTCTTTATATCATTATTATAAAATAAAATAATGTCTAATCTGAATGGAAAATGTAATAATAATAATAGTTCCACAATTACAAGGCGTGTTCCAACCAAGGGAAAGGCGGCCATTCTTGCAATGGGGAAAGCCTTCCCGAGTCAACTCGTTCCCCAGGATCGGTTGGTTGAAGGCTACTTCCGCGACACCAAATGCGACGACCCTTCCATCAAAGAGAAGCTCGAGAGACTTTGTAATAAAGAAATTAAACTCTATTCTTAAATGCTATATAGTCTTTTCAAAATGCTTGGTTTTAATTATCTATCTCACTTTGATGCAAGGTAAAACGACGACAGTGAAGACCAGATACACGGTGATGTGCAAGGACGTGCTCGAGAAGTACCCCGAGCTCGCAACCGAAGGCACTCCCACCATCGCGCAACGCCTCGAGATAGCGAACCCCGCTGTCGTGGAGATGGCGAAGGAGGCCAGCCTCGCCTGCATCCACGACTGGGGTCGCTCCGCGGCGGAGATCACCCACATCGTGTACGTCTCCTCCAGCGAGATCCGTCTCCCCGGGGGAGACCTGTACCTGGCGGCCGAGCTCGGCCTGAGGAGCGACGTCAACCGTGTCATGCTCTACTTCCTCGGATGCTACGGCGGCGTCACCGGGCTCCGCGTGGCGAAGGACATCGCGGAGAACAACCCGGGGAGCCGGGTCCTTCTGACCACCTCGGAGACGACCATCCTCGGGTTTCGGCCCCCGAACATGGCCAGGCCGTACGACCTGGTCGGCGCGGCCCTGTTCGGGGACGGGGCCGCGGCGGCCATCATCGGGGCGGACCCGATGGCGGGCGTCGAGAACCCGTTCATGGAATTGTTCTTCGCCGCCCAGCAGTTCCTCCCCGGAACTCAGGGCGTGATCGACGGGCGGCTGTCGGAAGAGGGGATAAACTTCAAGCTGGGGAGGGACTTGCCGGAGAAGATACAGGACAACATCGAGGAGTTCTGCGCGAAGCTGGCGGGGAATGTCGCCGGAGGGAAGAAGCCGGGGTACAACGAGATGTTCTGGGCGGTTCATCCCGGGGGGCCGGCGATACTGAACCGGCTGGAGGGGACGCTGGGGCTGAGGAAGGAGAAGTTGGATTGCAGCAGAAGGGCGTTAATGGATTATGGGAATGTGAGTAGCAATACCATATTATATGTGATTGAGCATATGAGAGATGAGCTGAAGAGGAAGAAGGAAGAAGAAGAAGAAGAAGAAGAAGAATGGGGAGTTGCTTTGGCTTTTGGACCAGGGATCACTTTCGAAGGGATTCTGCTAAGGAGCATTTGATGATATGATGAAAAAGAAATTAAAATCGATACTCCATATTACAATTTCTTTTTTATTTTTATTTTATTACACATATAGTAGTGTTCCATTCAATATAATTCAATCTTGCCTAACACTAAATAAGACTAGATTGTTTTTCTACTCATTTTTAATTGAATTACCGTATTACTACATCCGTCTCATTGTCTTTGTCTAGTTTTGACTTTTGGAACTGTTCATCTAAGCACTTTGACTTATCAAATTCTCTCAATATGTAAGCCTAAAAATAGTCATGTGTGATTTTGTTTAATTTATATAATTTTTTAATATACAAATTACAAGATAAAATAGATTAAAGAAGTGCATTGGATGGTGTGCCAAAAGATAAGTGGACAAAGACCGAGGAAATATTTGATACGGAGTATATTTGTTCTATTCATAAATTCTCTTGGATCTTGTGTGATGTGACAATGTTGGGTGTAATTGTTTTTATTTATATACTCTCTAATTATTAGCGCACAATTAAATGAGTGAAAATTATTTTTATTTAAACAAATAATTTATAGATTGCTCTACGTCAAGTCCCAGCAAATAATTATTTTTATTTAAACAAATAATTTATAGATTGCACACTAATCCAAAAACTCAATCTCGAGATTGCCGGCATCACCCTTGGATTTCAACCGTTGGTGCCCAAAATAGCTCCAACCCTGCGTGACGGTGAAGGAGATCGAGTGAAGATTGGAGCACTGAACAATCTTGCGTGACGATAAAGGATCGCCGGAAAGATTGGGGCAGTGAATAATCTTGCAATTACTGAATTTGCAAAATCTTTGCATTTTTTGTCAGATTTTGGACTTGGATTTCAATTTATACCCAAAGTCCAAAATCCATTAAAATCCACATACTTTACAAATTTTTTAAAATGTATTGATTTTTGAATACCATTACATTTAGAAAGGTATTTTAAAATCTGAATTGAATACCTCTAAATTTTAAATAATCTTTTAAAATCTAGACTGTATACTCATAGACTTTTTAAATCCAAAAAAATACTAATAAACCCCCTTTAATTTAAGAATCCCATTAGACTTGAGTTCACCTAGCCATGATCAGCTTTAGTGTTGAAGGTTTGGGCTCACCTAGCCCATGATCGACTTAGTTTAGCACCCACCATCACCTGGAGTAATGTTTGTGACTTTGTGTACATCAATAAAGAAAACATTTTTTCCTCTACACTCTCAAATTTAAATGTCATAGGGATTTCTTGTTTTTTTGAACCGGAAATGGCAGCCGCCGACGACGAAGAGGCTTCAATGTTCCTAACTGTTCCGGCAACAACCGGGTATTATTCTCTTTCTTCCTCTCCTCTTTCTATCCAACATTTACCTGTTTTTTTCAAATGCTTGTTCTTTTCTTTCATTTGCTTGGGATGCCAGGGGGGTTAGACACAAGTGCCCGGCATGCTTCAAACAGTACAAGAAAAAGGAGCATCTCGTTGAACACATCAAAATTTCTTGCCATTCTGTTCACGATCCCAAGTGTGGGGTGTGCCAAAAACACTGCAAATCATTCGAATCACTCAGGGAACACATCATAGGTGAGGTTATATGCGGTTTCTATGAATACCCTTTAGGAAAAGTTTCAATCTTTATGGGTGTTCTTGAATTTCTTCGCTTCTGGAACATTCAGGCCCCTTGTCCAAGGTTATCTGCTCAAGAATCTTTGCAGAAAGAGGTTGTTCTCTGTGCTTGAGGCTATTTGACTGTTCTGAATCCTTAAGCCAGCACACAGATATATGTTGCCTTCCAGCTCCTGCACCTATTGTAAGGGGGATATATTATTCGAACTCATTCAAGAAGGAAAAAAAAGGCAAATAGAAGGGGAAACTCAAATTTTTCCGAGTTCGAACTACTTTAATTTATGCCTTTCTATTGTAATGAATACTAAGAACTCAAGATATGACCTAAATCATAAAAAGTGATAATCGAATATAGTTTCCATTCAAAAAGCATTTTCTTTGTCATACCATTTCCCCAGCTCCTAACATGGCCTTGTAAGAAGACACAATGTGGGAAATAATTGAAAAATGGTCAAACTTTCAAGGTAATATATTCAAGGGATGTCATCAAGTTGAAATTCTTTGTTATGGTTTGTTGCAGGGATGTGTTCCTTCTATAAAAATTGAAGTTGACGATTCATCTTTAAGTGACACGAATGAATATGCGAATGGAAGGGAAGCAGTTGCCATAGATTGCGCAATTGTAGGTGGGGGAAGCGATGGATCACTTGATCTTTGTGCTAGGGTATGCCTAGTTGATGAAGATGAGAAGATAATCTTCCACAGCTATGTTTTGCCTCACATTTCTATAACAGATTATAGGTTAGCTGTTATACCACATATCACATAACTAAATTAGTTTTGAGTTTTCCGATGAAGGTGAGAAGTTAGATAGGCATTGTTTTTTGTTCAGGTATGAAATCACGGGACTTACCGAAGAACACATGAGAGAAGCAACGCCAATTGTGGAAGTAGGGGAGAAGATTTTGGAGATTCTTCAAAATGGAGAGGCAATTTGGAAAGTGAGAATGGATGGTGGAAGAGCTAAGGTTCTTGTTGGGCATAACCTCACTCGTTTCTTGGATTGTCTGAGAATCTATTATCCCGACCATTTGCTAAGGTATAAAGCTTTGTGACAATTTTTTTATGCCGCTCTATGTTTATCCCGATTAGTGTTTTTATGGGTCTCTTGGAAACAAACTCTCCACTTCATAGTAGTCCCTACTTCAAAAGCACTATTTTGTCTAAAGATAAATATATCTTCTCAAAGAAAAACATGTTTTTGCATCATCTATGAATGAATTCAAATATCAGGGAGTTAATAAGGCTTCTTGTTTCTCCATTTCTGTTTTTTTTGCAGAGATACTGCAAAGTACCAACCTTTGGCAAAGACAAATTTTGTCAGCCACACTTTCAAGTATCTCGCCAAGACTTATCTAGGGCGAGTTACCTCAATTCTACTCTGTAATTGTTTGTTAATTCAAGAGCCCGTTTGATATGGCTCAAAATGGTTGAAGTGACTGCTGAAGCATCAACTATGCCAACCAAATGGGGTCTTAGTGGTTTTGAGCAAAAAAATTGAATCATCCCTTAGCTCAATAAGAAATCTGCTAAATGATTCAACAGGTACGCCATCCACGAAGGATTGCACGATGCATACCAAGACTGTGTCACTGCGATGAGGCTGTATAAGAGAATGAGGTTCCAAGATCACGGTTTGGGTCAAAATGAAGAAGGCCCACTGGCCTCCCAAGACTCCCCCACGGGCTTCGGTTCGTACAGCTTGATGGAACTTGAGCACATGACACCCGACGAGCTTCTTGAGATTTCTAAACCAAACTACCAATGCTGGTGCTTGGATTCAAGAAGAGCTTCATCTCCATGAAATTCTTTAGCGTACGGGCATTGCAGTAGCGTATATATATCTAGTTGAACAATGTTAGACTGTGAGTTTTGGTTTGGTAACTGATTGTAGCTATGCAGAAAGATTCAGTCCCTCCCATTTTGGACCATTCTTCTTTAACTTGATCCAGAAGATGATGCAGTCCTCTTAATTGAAAGGTTGAAGAGTCATTATTATCTTTATTTTCATACTGATTTGTTGAAGGTGTGGCTAAATAAGGAGTCATCTAGTGAGTGCATGAGATATGACTTCTGATATCTAACGATAAAAATAACTTTTGTTAGTGTTTGGTTAATCCTAAAGAGGTTTGGATTTGGCCCGATATCACAAAACCAAACCAAACGAGAGTTGTTTTGATTTCCCTCGAATCCCGAGCGTCGATTTCTCTCTCAATCGTGCTTAAAAAAATATTTATTTCGGATTTTGGAGTCATATCATTTCTAAAAATTTCAGAAATCATATCGTATCAATCTTGCTTCTTCGGTGTAAGTACTAATTTAATTTTTACCAACACAAATACAAAATTATTATACTCTCTCTGTCATAAAATGATTTACCTATATACTATAACGGTCTCTCGACAACTTTTGTTTATTTGCATGTTTTTATTGATTATTAGATAAAATAAAATATTGTTGTAACATCTTATTTTGTAGAACTTTTGATATAGTTTTTAAATATAAATTTTTGATTTTTTTTATTTTAATACCAATTTATAAAGAAAATCATTTTAAAAGTCACAAGATTTTGCACGTTGATCAAAAGGAATAACTTATTTTGGAAAGAATGAAGTAGTAAAAAAAGACTTAGAAGGCCTTGGGGCAAACAAGGGTGGACACGGTATCGATGCGGCCACCAGCAGTTCCGCCACTGTACCGGAGCGGGGCACAGAGGAGATGGTACCTCGTACTGTTATCAGAACCGGTGGACACAGGTCCGATTCTAGGTCGTAATTTTCGCTACAAGAACTGCCGGTACCGGTATTGTTTTTTTGTCAGCAGCTTTCCAAGGGTCCAAACTCCAAAGTGCAGATTCCCTGTAGAACGGCTATTAAAGTCGTTGGGGGTTGGGGGTGTGGGGGTGGGAGGGTCAAATTTAACTTATATATATACCCATGTTTTTTTTAAAAAAAAATCACAAATCATATCTTTAACTTTAAAAATGTAACAACGTGATACATTTAACCGGTTTTTTGAGAACCTGACCATTGAGTACATGTGTGGCATCCACTTGGCTTCCTAGTTTACGTGTGCCTTCCAAATTAACTTGTAATTTGTCTAATACTTAATTGGTTTTATAATTGACACAAATAGAGTCAATTTTTTTAAAAAAGGAGTTGAAATTTAATTATATTTATACAATTTAATTTTTTATAGTTCTAATTAAAGTGTATCTTACGGTGTGTATTTTATACATTTTAACCCCGTGCTTTCTATAATGTTTTTGTTTTAATTTTAGCATTTTGAAAAATATATAATTTACAATATACTTTGTACTTTAAACATAAGTAGCAATACCATTTTAATAATTGTCTATAGTGTAAGTTTAAATATTTATTTTGAATTTTTTAAAACCATAAAAAGAGTTTTTATAAGTCATCTAAGTATTTATTTTAAACGAGACTTTCATGCAACATCATATTTTTTTTATCTCTTTAAATTATAATTCCAAAAGATTGTAAGTATTTTAAAGTTTAAATAAATAAAAAACTCTGGTCTTTAAGTTACAATATAGGCAATTATTTAAAATGTAATTTCTAGGTTGGTTTAAAATATTTTGTAAATTAGAAAAATAATTAAAACACTAAATTTTAAAAATAAAACTTCTAGAAAGCATAGCGTTATAGTAAAAAAAATAGAATTTGAAATATACCATCATAAAAAGAAAAAATGATATTGTATAAATAAAATAAAATTTTTTAAAAATTAAAACTTTGCTTTATATATGTCAATGCAACGTTAATCACATATTCTTGCCGCCCCCAATTTGATTACAATTTTTTTCTCTTTCCTCTCGATAATTTTTATTTGTTTATGCGATTTAATTAAGCATTTGATTAAATAAAATATTCTTGCCATCTCTTCTTTTGTAGAAGTTTTGATGTAATTTTTTAATATGTAATTTTTATTTTTTATCAATATATTGATTCGTAAAAAAAATGATTTCAAAAAGTATGATATATCTCCCCGTAAACCCTCATTTGTAATCAAATTAGAGACGGAGGGAGTATAAGATAGGGAGGAAGACCAAAGTGAGACTAAAACATTGAAAATATGCCAAAATAGGACTTCCATGTTTTTATTCTCGAAATAAGATTTACATTACCATACATGATCATATATATTACCAAAAAAATATAGTATTTTATACATGTAAACTGCAATTACAACAGGGCAAAATTACACTGCAATTTTGAAATTCATATAAAATGTCATGTACTCTACGAAGTCAAGTGGATGGCCTCATTTGCACTTACCAGCCAGATTTTCAAAATTCCAGCAAGAGGTACTTCTTTGTTACATCTTTTAAATGTGGGGCATTTTTTACAAATGGAAGATGATGTACCTTTTTATTATAATCCACGATTCCACAAAGTTGAGATAGCTTTTAAGTAAAAATTTCATTCTATTTATATCAAAACACAATAGTTAAAATTTAGAATGAAAAAAAATTTATTGACTAAGAAAAATGAAATGAAAAGATTAATTTTGAACGAAAGGAAATAATTTTTTTTGAAAATAGTTAAGAAAAATAAAAAAAACATTGTCATCATTTGTCAATGTCAAAGTTAAAAAAGAATCTATGAAAAAAACTGCACAATGAGAAATCAATTGTGAATACCGCCTCCGACATTGACCGGACCTTTGGCAATCGTTCCCCCCCTGACGAACGCATAACCAGAATCTCCGGTGCTCTCTCTCTATCTCTCTCTCTGACTTCAAGAAACAAAAAGCATTCTCAAGCGCAGTCGCAGTCTCATGACAAGCTTCGCCCGGTTCAATTCTGCGCTAACCCAACCCTAGGAAGCAATCGAGCTCAATCATGGCGGAGGCGGCGGCGGCAATGGCCTGTCCGTGGGACACGGTGTTGGAGCTCACTAAGATGGCTCAGGACAGGGGGACTGACCCCTTGGTCTACTCCTTCCAGATATCTTCCACCCTCAACGCCGCCGGCGTCTCCATTCCCTCCCCGGACTTCGCCGCCGTCCTCGTCTCCCACATCTGCTGGTCCAATAACGTTTCGATTGCCTGGAAGTTTCTCGAGAAGGCATTGACTCTCAGGGTTGTTCCTCCGCTCTCTGTTCTTGCTCTTCTCTCTACCAGGTAATGAACACTTCAATAAGTATGGAGTAAGAATTTGTTGTTTTTTTAAATTTTAATTTGCTTGCTCTCAGTGGTCTGAGTTTGGTTTCTGCTGTCTCTTGTTACAGAGTAATTCCAAACAGGAAGATCTACCCAGTGGCCTATAGACTGTATATGGAACTTATGAAAAGATATATCTTCTCATTGAAGTCTCTGATTAATGGCTCCAATTATCAACAGTAAGCCCAACTTGCTCCTTTTCTATCTGTTAGAGTCTATTCTACTAGTGGTATGTTTTAATTGTTTTCATTAATCTTTTTCTGCGTATTTCAACGACGATAAAGTTACCATCAAGTTCAGTCTGTGTGTGTGTGTGTGGGTTGAAATATTTGCATATGAAAATGCAGGATTATGGAGTCCGTCGACCAGACTCTTAGTCTTTCCCAGACTTTTGGGCTTCCAGATTTTGAAACTGGGTTAGTTTTAGTGGAATTTATTTTTAAAACTGTGTGGGAGTTGGTTGATGCATCACTTGATGACGAGGGATTGCTGGAACTCTCTGCTGGGAAGGAATCGATGTGGCCGATAAGAACACAAGATATGGAGATAGACAACCGCGATGCTTGTGATGGGAAGAGGGTGGAACAAAATGAGTTATTCCTTAAAATGAATACCACATTGGCTACTGAAATAGTTGGTGAATTTTTTCAGAACAAAGTGACTTCCAAGATACTTTACTTGGCGCGCAGGAACATGTATGATTGTATACCTTTTTGTATGTTCTCTTTCGTGTTCCATGCTTGAAAAAAAGCTCTTTTATTAATTCATTTATGGATGTGTGGCTCATAAAATGCCGTGTACTTTTCTTTAACGCTACGTTTGGTTCAAAGAATTTGAAAGGGAAAAGAAAATAAAATGAAAGAAAAAAACATCTTTTCTTGATGGGTTAGAGAGAAAAAGAACAAAAACATGGTGAGGAAAAGGAGAGAAAACCTCTTTCTTTTCCTTCCCTTTCGAGTTCCACAACCAAACATAGTGTAAATGTAGAGTACGTTGCATTATTGAATCCATTTCTTCTTGTTAGCTCTCTTACACGGACATGATTGATATATTTATTTCTCATTAGGCCTTCTTACTGGGAGCCCTTTATCCAGAACTTGCAGTTGCTTGCTTCAAACTCAACAGCAATAAGAAATTTAAAAAGCATTTCTCCAGAGGCTCTGTTGCAATTAACATGCGATACAGATGTATTCCTTTCAAGGGATGGTAAAACAAGCACACTACACCGGTTGCATGCAGTAGTTGACTCTTCACTTGCATCTTTTGCCAGCCGATGTCATGGTACCAGTCCATCAGCTTACTGGTTGCCCATCGATCTCTTTCTTGAAGATTCCTTAGATGGGTCACAAGTCATA
This sequence comes from Cuscuta australis, assembly GCA_003260385.1. Taxonomy (NCBI): domain Eukaryota; kingdom Viridiplantae; phylum Streptophyta; class Magnoliopsida; order Solanales; family Convolvulaceae; genus Cuscuta; species Cuscuta australis. Next base: position 1,998,880 of record NQVE01000156.1, read on the forward strand.
GCTACAAGCGCTGCTGAAACACTTACTGGTAACGAAAACATCTATTAATACATAAGTTTAATAACATAACATTCATTCAGTCAATGTTAACTGGATTAGTATTGCAGTTCTATAGAAGTTATACTTCAGTTTTGTCAAATGCTAACTAGATCAGTATTTCAGTTCTGGTGAAGGCTCTCCAAGCAGTTAACTGTACTACTTGGCAGGATACATTTCTTGGGCTATGGGTTGCAGCACTGAGGCTCGTTCAAAGAGTGAGTGACTTTTTTTTTCATTGTCTGGTTTTAAAATAGTTGAAAATTTATAGATATCAAAATACCACATTGCACTGAAAATTAAGTGGTAGCTTTGATATTTTCTGTCATTAGTCTACTGAAGTATGCAGTAATTTGAATCGTACTTATTTCTGGTATTACTTTTCACACCTCTAGGAAAGGCATTTGTCTGAAGGACCAGTACCTCGCCTTGATACGTGTTTATGCATGGTGTTGTCTATTACACCCCTTGCAATTGCTAACATTATTGAGGAGGAGGAAAGTGAACTCAACCTCGCCAACCAAGGAAAAAGTTCATCGGGACAGCGTCGCCAAGCCTTAATTTCAAGCCTAAAACAATTGGATGATTATGAAGGATTGTTGACTCCACCACTGCAGGTGGTTTCAGTAGCAAATCAAGCCGCTGCAAAAGCTATGATGTTCCTTTCGGGTATGAGTGTTTCGAGTGGGTACTTTGATGGCATTAGCTTGAACGACATGCCCCTGAATTGTGGTTAGTATTTTTCTTCCATTCCTTAGACACTTTGTAACATGGCATACTATACAATGTTGGTGCCAGTGATTTTTGTGGATTACTTGTAGCTGGAAATTTGCGGCATCTTGTTGTTGAGGCCTGTATTGCCAGAAATGTCCTGGATACATCTGCTTATTTCTGGCCTGGCTATGTAAAAGGTCGGTGCAATCAAATACCTTGTGGCATTTCAGGCCAAGTACCTGGATGGTCTTCACTGATGAAAGGGTCTCCTCTTACTCCTCCAATGATGAGCGTGCTGGTTTCAACACCAGCCTCAAGGTAGGACAATAATTTTAAGCTCAAGATCATAAAAGATACTGCTTTTGCAGCTTCCCTTAATTCATTGTCAAGTTCTTCAAGATGAGTTTATGAAATTAATGATATGTATGTAATCAGGTTCTTAAAAATTAGAAATTGCATGGTGTTCTTGTTCGTTCAAAAGAAATATTATAAACTACTAAGACACAGAGTTAGAGGAAGAAATAGAATCAGAAGTATGAAAATTTTAGGAATTAAATAATATCTTTCATACCAAGATTTAGTGATACACAGTTTGGTACAGAACTGCAAATATTCAGTCTGGTTAAACAAAGTTGGGGGGCTTCTGGCTCTCTTAATGTGTTATTACTTATCACGGAGTACATTTTTTTCGTGATTTTCTTTCTTCCTCATGCATGTGAGCATTTTAGTGTTGCTTAAGCAGCGACAATGCTTCATTGAGACATGATTTAGAAATATTAAGAAACCCATTAATTTCACTCAACAAATGTTTTCTCTCACTGAAATTGTTAGGCAGACACTGCCAAGTGCCAATCCTGAAATTTTATTTTTGTTTTTGAGTCCTGAACTTAAACCATTTAGGTTAACGAGTTAACTACCTTTTTAGGTGATGATAAAACAATTTCATGGCCATTCCAAAATTTCAAATGAAAAGAATGATTGATGCCTGATCAGGCAGTGTATATTCCTTCACTTTTTTTCACAACTATGTGCTCGTCATTTTCATAAAAAAGGAGATATCTGCAGCTACAGTTCACATTAGGCAGTGTATATTCCTTCACATTAGGCAGTGATTTCCCACCATTCCTGTAACTTGTAATGCAACTGAATTTTTGCCGCGTGTGTCATGGAAGTTTAGCAGAATTAGAGAAAATATATGAGTTTGCAGTAAATGGCTCGGACGAAGAGAAGATATCTGCAGCTACAGTTCTATGTGGAGCATCTCTTACCCGTGGTTGGAATATACAGGTAATGTGCATTCTGTAATCCTTTATCCCAAAAAAATTGAGAAAGGTGCATTGTTTAGTCAATTCAAGCAACAAGGCACGGAGGTTTTTAAAATTTATGACTCTTTATAGGGACGAAACTATTTGGGATACATTTCAACATTCACCATTGACTTACTCTGACCATGTTGTTCTATTCTAGGATTAGCCTTGTTTCAATATCCTGTTGAAGTAATTTATGTATTTATTGTTTTTTAGTGCAGATTAGTTATCAATACATATTGAAGTATATATTTGCTTTCCTATCTTTTTGCTTGTAGGAACACATAGTCATGTTTATCACAAGACTGCTTTCACCTCCAGTTCCTAAAGACCACACTGGATGTGAAAGCCATTTGATAGGTTGTGCTCCATTTCTGAATGTCCTTCTTGTCGGAATATCATCGATCGATTGTATGCAGACTTTATCCTTGCATGGATTGGTAGGTTGATATGTTACCTGAAATTGTATTGTACCCAGAGTATTTGTCCTGTTTGACTCTTTTTTTGACTCTGCATTGCATATTAATACAATGAAATGAATTTTTGAAAGTTTTATGCAAGATATATTTAATGAAATCATTTTTGTACTCAGATGCAATACAATTTTTATTTATTACATCCATCCCAAAATAAACATCCCACTTACTCCCTCCGTCGATGTTCCAAAATTGATCAAACACGAAGATAAGGAAAAGTGAAATTGTGTCGTTGAAAGTGGTGCAGAGGATAGAGAAATAATGTAAGCCACAAAAGGTTTACTTAATTTGGAAAGTGGAACCTTGTTTTGGGAGTTGGGACGGATAAAAAAGGCATTGTGGAACATTATTACGGGACAGAGGGCGTACTTATTTTGATTTGTCCCAAAATAAAAGCCCATTTTCTTTTTTGGTAAAATATATGTGGCCATCATCGTTTCTCTCTTTTTCAAATCAATTCCTACCACACTTCACTTTTCAACACTTTTCTTAAACTCCGTGGCCAGTCAAACTGTCAAAGTGGACTTTTATTTGGGATGGAAGGAGAAATTGATTATTAAAGTTTGTCTTGAAAAAGTCAAACTAGACGAATACTCTGGTACGAAGGTAGTAATTTTTACGGAGTAATTCTTAAGTTATTGTCAGTATCAACTAATAGTAATGGAACCTGGATTCTGAAGTTGGTTCATGGTTTGGTATGTAAAGATCTCTCTCTCTCTCTCTCTCTCTCTCTCTCTCTGTCAATAGGTTCCACAACTTGCCGGTGCATTAATGCCAATCTGTGAGGTTTTTGGTTCTTGTGCGCCCACTGTTTCTTGGGCTGTTACTAGGGAAGAATTATCTTCCCATGCTGTGTTTTCAAATGCATTCACTCTTCTGCTAAAGTTGTGGAGATTTGACGAGCCACCATTTGAGAGCGCAACTGGGGAATTATCACGTGTAACGCCTGAATATTTATTATTGGTGCGCAACCGTCAGTTGGCCTCAAACAATCAATTTAAGTGCAAGCAATTTTCCAGACTTTTAGATCCATGGCCTAGTGAACCTGTATTTATGGACTCATTTCCAAAGTTGAAGTGTTGGTACCGGCAAAATCTAGCATGTCTTTGTTCGACACTCTCTGGTCTTGTACACGGAACTCCTGTTCATCAACTTGTAGAAGCTCTGCTGAGTTTCATGTTCAGAAAACTAAGCAGGGGCGGGGGGCAGCCTCTTACCCCACCTACTACTTCTGGAAGCAGTAGCTCATCTGGGCCCGGTGATGAATTATCTGACCGTCTTAAAGTGCCCGCGTGGGATATTCTAGAAGCGCTTCCCTTTGCCCTTGATGCTGCCCTCACAGCATGCGCACATGGAAGGCTTTCACCCCGTGAACTAACTACAGGTAATTAAGTTGAAATATTTTTAGAACATTTTTCTACGTTATTATGATGCCTGGAAACAGCCTATCCAGGCCCTACTTTTTTGTGGGATTTTACTAGGTTTGTTGTTGTTGTAGCATATGAATTAAAATCTTGAACTCTATCCCAGGGATTAAGGACCTCGCCGATTTCCTTCCTGCTTCTTTGGCAACAATTATAAGTTATTTCTCAGCAGAAGTAACTAGGGGTCTTTGGAAGCCTGCCTCCATGAATGGAACTGATTGGCCAAGTCCAGCTGCAAATCTTGCTTTGGTTGAGCAACAGATTAAGAAAACCTTAGCTGCAACGGGCGTGCATGTCCCCAGTCTTCCTGTAGGTATGAATAAGCTCACTCACTTTCCATGCCGCTTTCTTTGTCAAAGAAGACCCACCTCTCCCCCCCATCCCCCACACGGTGTATGGTTTGGATCCCGGAAAAAATGCTAAAGGGGGAAATGCCAATAAAAGATATTTTCTTTCCCTTGATTTTACTTTTGAAAATGCAGATGGAAGCTCTGTATCTACTCTGCCCCTACCTTTGGCAGTACTTCTCAGTCTCACCATCACATACAAACTCGATAGGGACACCGGTCGGTTTCTCAACTTTGTGGGTTGCTCCTTGAATAACCTGGCCACTGTGTGTCCCTGGCCATGCATGCCCATCATCGTCTCCCTGTGGGCTCAGAAGATAAAACGCTGGAGCGACTTCCTCGTCTTCTCTGCGTCTCGCACAGTTTTCCACCACAACCGTGATGCCGTGGTTCAACTCTTGAGAGTCTGCTTCAAAGCCACACTCGGCCTAAACAATTCCATCACATCGACCAGTGGTGGGGTCGGCGCACTCCTCGGTCACGGATTTGTCTCCCATTTCTCGGGCAGCATATCTCCCTCTGCCCCGGGAATAATGTACTTGCGTGTCCATAGAGCCGTCCGGAATGCACTGTTCATGACGGAGGAGATCGTCTCCCTCCTGATGAGTACCGTCGGAGACGTCGCCAACCCGGCCGAGAACTTGGAGAGGCTCAAGAAAACAAAGCACGGATTGAGATACGGCCAGGTGTCGCTTGTATCTGCATTGGCCCGTCTCAAGCTCTCCGCTTCTCTTGGCGCTTCGTTGATTTGGATAACAGGCGGGTTGAGTCTAGTCCAGTCTCTGATTCACGAAACGCTCCCGTCGTGGTTCATATCTGTCCAAAAACAGGAACCCCTAGCACCCGGAGTTGAAATGATGAGGGGACACGCGCTCGCGTACTTCACAGTGCTCTGCATGGCATTTGCGCTCGGGGTGGGCCCGCTCGGTCCGAGGCGGTCCAATGTTCTCACGAGGCACATGGAGTTCCTCGCGAGCGCATTGGAAGGGAAGATATCCCTAGGGTGCAACGAGGCCACGTGGAGAGCTTATCTTTCGGGCTTCGTGAGCATGATGGTGGTTTCCACGCCGAACTGGGTGAGGGAGGTCGACGTCCGGGTGGTGAAGAGGCTGAGCAAGGGGTTGAAGCAATGGAAAGAGGAGGATTTGGCCGTCGCTCTTCTTGGGGTCAGCGGGGTGGTCGGGATGGCCGAGGCTGCGGAAATGATTATATTGCGTCGAGTAGAGTAGAGTCCCACAGAAGTAGGGTAGGGTCGGGGAGTGTGGGTATGCGGACCTTGCCTCTATTATCTTGAACCACAATATTTTTATGTAATGTATATGTGTGTTGTTTCATGATGTATATGTTGGGAGAAAAAAAGATTTATTTGGGTTTTGGTCTGTTTTAGGATTTGGAATTGGAGTTTTAAACAAAATTCTCCTTACTAAAATTTCCTCTTCAACTCCACAGTGATTTAAACTCAACTATTTCTCTCTAGACCATCCCAACTTGTTTGAACTGAATTCTTTATTGTTGCACTGAAATGATCTTAACTCGTAAAAATATTTCTTATTCCATTAAAATCTTATCTTTTTTTTCATTTTTTTTATACTAGTATAATTTTCTTAAATTTTGTGGGATCAAACACCAAGATAAATTTGAAAATGGAGGGAGTATGATTACATCGTTTATAAATAATTTTAAAAACTAAATCAGAAAGTGAAAACTAATTAAAACTATAATCTATAAAGGATGAATAGATTCTTATTCCACCCACCTTTTGTCTCAAGACTTTTGAATATAAATACTCCCTCTATGTCATTTATATCTTCTTCTCTGTTTTTTGGTCTGTTTCAAAATAAATTTATTTCAATACTTTTCTTTACATTTCAAAAGTTTTTTTTATTTTCTTCCAATTTTCTTCATTTTTTTTCCTTCCATTTTTTTTCCATTTTAATTTTTATTAAATGTAGATTCTTTCAATTTCCATACTAGTATATATCATGACAAAACAAAAAAGCAACTCTATCACCACTTTGCTTTTATTTTTTAGCACCTCATCTTGTTTCTTTTTTTTATTATTGTTTATTCTCCTTGAGTTATCACCCACGGCTCCCATAAAAATAAACTCCATCTAAGGCATGCACATTAATTTATTCCTCACACACACATATATATAAATAAATTAATATAAATTATAAGCACTCGCATAAGATACTCATTTAAAAAAGAATGAAGCTTTAATTTTTGTCACCTTTATCATCATGCACCAAAAGCTGTGATGCTCTTTCCCAAAATCAACTTATGCTATAATATTTCCTCAAAAAAAAAGAAGCTATACTCCATGTTCTTTAAGTTCCTCTTTTCAGAACTTGTGCAGTTACATACTAAAAAAAAGAATGAGCAGCATTCCCGAGGATCCTTTTAGACTCGGCCGAACAGTCACTAATAGGAAGTAAATTGGACTTTGATCGCAGATTGGTGGCAAAGAGTGAAGCATGCACCTGGTACTTGCAAAGATTCCATCGAACTCGGGTCTTACCCTTTGGCATTCCTTGCCTTGGCAACTGCGCAACGCCCACCGGCAAGCAGTCAAATACTAGGGATGACAAGATGTTGGGTTCGGTTTGAGCTTTAGGGTTCGTTTGGTACACAAAATTGATGAAATTAGAATTGAATTGGGAGGTGAAATTCTATGGAATTGATTTGGATTGAATTGAATTCTCCCATTTCAATTCATTTTTGACACTACCAATTCCAAATCTACATAGTTTTGTGCAATCAAACTGCAGAATTAGACTTGTTCTGTGCAATTCTAATTTCATAGTTTGAATTCCGGGTACCAAATGGAGCCTCAATGTATTTAAATTTGTCCTGACTTAGAGCCTGTTCTTTAGGACTTGAACTCTTAACTTCTAGTTTCTTTCAGTTCCTTCCAGTTCTTCTAGTTCCTTCCAATTTCTTCAAATTCCTTCCAGTTCTTTCTAGTTTCTTCCAATTATTCTCATTTTCTTCAAACTCTTTCTACACCCCAACCAATTACTCTAAAAACGTTATATTTTTAATGTGATTATTATTATTATTAATACAACTATTATGTCCATAAGTATAGTTTATAAATTATTTTTCTTCATCTCACTATTTTTACGATTCACAGTCATTATTTTTTCTTCAACTTTTTAATTTGAACAAGATATTTTTTTTGTATATTAATCTACATGATAAAACAAGAAAACATCAATATATTAAACTATGATAAAAAATTATGGATAAAATAGTGACATAGAATATTTTATTAATCTAAGTTTATTTAAGGCCTCTCACTTTTCCCTTTATTTTTTAAAATTTTCTCATTTTTCTAATTTTTATAAAAAAAATTGAAAGTCAAAATAGTTTAGAGAAAAAGACTAAAATATGAGTAAAACATAAAAGATGTAAAAAAAATTCTATGTCTTTATTCCAAAAATAGGACTTCAATGAAAAATAAAATGTCAATCATGAAAGAAAAAAATAGGTGCAACATAACCACAAAAAATTTTTAAAATTTAATATTTTTATATTTATGCTAACTTTAAATTATACTATTTTTTACAAAAGCAATTTTTTGTATTTGAAAATAACAATACTTTTTTTTGTATCTTAAAGGCATTCATTAAGATAACGTGATGATGATGATGATGATGATGATAATAATAATAATAATTTATAACAAAAATTATTTAAAATAAATGTTTTAAAAGTTTTTTTAGGTTTTCCAGTTTTTTGAAGTTTTTCCAGTTTTTTCCAGTTCCTTCTAGTTTTTTTCCAGTTTCTTCCAATTCCTTATAGTCTTTTCCAGTTCCTTCATGTTTTTTCCAGTTTCTTCCAGTTCCTTATAGTCTCTTCCAGTTCCTTCTAGTTCCTTCCAATTTCTTCCAGTTCCTTCCAATTTCTTCTAGTTTTTTTCAGTTTCTTCCAACAACCCATTCTTTTTTTTCATTCTTAAAGAACATGCTCTTAGTACGAGTTGGGTTCAGTTTGTGCATAACTCATAGGGCATTATTGTATGTGGGAGGTAATTAATTAAATCTTTAATAAATGGGGAGAGAATTCTTGACTAAAAATCAAAGGTCCAAGTTCAATGGCAAAAGGCAAAAAGACTATTCTCATCCTTTTGGCCACATTTCTCAATCCAAAAGACTATTCTCATCCTTTATTTTGGCCATAATTCTGCAGCTTGTGGTCAAATTTATTCATGCACAAAAGATTTATTCCCTATTAGAGTTCACGTATATATGGATAAGAGGAATTTACCTAAATAGCACTAAAACATAATGACTTTTTCTAAATAGCACTACATATGTTTTTCTTTCCAATGTAGCACTTTTAGTCATTATGCATTAGTCATTATTCAAGCAAAATTTCGCCATCACTGGACATTATGGACATTATAAGTGTTATTTAGAAAATAAAACAGTTTAAGTGCTATTTAGGGAAATGATTAAAGTTTTAGTGCTATTTAGTGCAAATATTTCTATGGATAATCCAACCACGACTCATTTACTCCAAATTACTACGGGTACATTTACCTATTGAGTTTATATACTGTGTTGCGCAGTTAGGAAAGCAATGTGTGTCAAAAGAGTTATACTCGAATTCGATCTCAGATAAGAAACTGGAAAAAACGGGAAGAATTAGAAGAAACTGGAAGACACTAGAAGGACTAGAAGAAACTGGAACTTAAAGAGTTTAAGCCCTAAAGAACAGGCTCTAAGCATAGAGCCTCTGCAAGTACCGGGTGGAGACTCTACTCTTTGTTACCAATTTGCGATTAGTCCAATTTACCTCATCTCAGTGACCGTCCAGTCGAGTTTGAGGAGGCCCTTGAGGATGAGGCTCATCTTTTATATATATATATATATATATATATATATATATATATATATATATATATATATATATATATATATATATATATATATATATATATATATATATATATATATATATATATATATATATATATATATATATATATATATAGGTGCTCTAGACGCTATTTACAACTAGAGTGATTCTCTTAGTGCATCTTGGGTGCATATCATTTTTGTAGACTTTTTTACATAAATAATTTTTTTTATTTAAAAAAAATAGAGGAAGTAATTTCTAATAGGATATTTTCCCACTTTAAAAATAGAAGGAGAGTTTTCCTCCTAAAATGGGGAAAAAAGCTATAAAGCTTAATTAGGGAGTAATTTCTTTTGCATCATCATTTGTCACTTCACATTTATTTGGGGAAACACAACTCCAGTAAAATCTTGAATTTGAGGAAAATATCATAAATTATTCACTCCTTCGTAAACAAATTTCTTTTATAAAAATGTTGAATCAATCGGTCACCTGTTAGTATATATGCAATTTTGATATATACAGTATTTCATATACAAGTATACACTAGATATTGACTTTTTGATAAAAAATGTTAGGTGAATACCAAAAAATGTATTTCTGATAGAATTTTAGATATGGAAAGGGTTATAGGATAGAGTTATAAAACACTTAAGTTGAATCATATTAAAAAATGAATCCAATTGATTAATTAGTTGCATTCAAGAATTTATATACTCCGGGGTATCAATTATTTCTTTCTCACTTTTCCGATGTGAGATAATTTTAACATTCCTCCTCAAATAGAGAATCAAGCTATTTTGAATCTAATAGATTGAGCACTTTGAAATGGACTCTCCCATCCCCTCAAGTTTTTTTAGCTCCAACACTTAAAGGATCACGAGCCACTGAGTAAAGACTTTCGGACAAGTAATCGGATTAAACATGTCATAAATCATTGATTATGCATTCCACACGGATAACTGGGATATAGACTAGACCCATTAGGAATGAACGTCTAGACGGACACATTAACAAACAGGTCGGCCAAAGCTTGCTTTGATACCATGATAGAATTTTAGATGTGAAAGGGTTACCGGATTAGGTGATAAGACGTTTGCATCAAATCACATCAGACGATTGATTCCAATCGATTATTTAGTTCAACTCAAAAATTTATATATATATACTCATTACTTTCTTCTCAATTTCAATTGTATACCAAAGGCAAATACAACTATGTTATATCAGTTCGAGCATAGATACTGTGATTGTGTTTACCTTAGTGTTTAATTAGGGCACAATTTTTGGTGCACCCTAACATTTTTGAGACGACCTCTCAAAAAATCAGATTGAGATACCTCGTATTTGAGAATAATATTTTGATTAGCGTTAGATTTTTTGATAAAATTTTAATTCTAAAAGTGTTAACAATAAAAATTTATATCAAATAGTTTTTTTTCAAAATGTTAATAATATTTGAGTGTGATGAGAAACAAGTACTAAGATTCTAAGGTTTGTTTGGGAATAACGTTAGAGACTAACGTTAGCGTTCTGAAAAGACTATCTACGGCCAGCGTTTAGCGTTAGCATTTTTAAAGTAATCTACACCATTAAAATTTTATCTAAAACACTAACACTGGTCTCTAATGCTATTGCCAAACACGTCCCTAGAGTATTTGGGGTTGGCGTTGCACATTTCTTTACCACGAAAACTGAACGACAAGACGTTAGTGACTTTACTCGATTTTAATTTTCATTTGATGGTTCATTATATATTGAGAGCCAAAAGAAAAGTAGAAGTCCACTAGTAACACCCACATGCATTCTATACCAACCAAAAAAAGTTCTAGAAAAGATTTGCCACGTGTATGACGTTCCTTCCTTTTTGAAAAGTCGCCCCTCTATTTTGGGGTATTTCTAACCTGGCCCGTGTTTCTCCTGCGCTCTCATACGGAGTATAAATAAATGTACCCAATAAACCCCCTCCTCTTCGTCGTGCACACGAGAACCCCTCCCCTCCCCTCTCCGTACACTCACAATCCGCCATTGCTGGCCTTCTCACCGGTTCCGAGAATCAAACAGGGAAAACGAAAGCGGGCCGGGGATTCCCTCGATTCTGCAATTGATCGGAGATCGGTTTATTTGGTGGGAGAAGATGCCGCCGGCAGCTGGCCCCGTAGCTCATCATCAGCCTAATAATCGGCCGATGCTGATGGGGAATGTGGTGTCCCCGGTAGCGCATCCGAATCCGGCGGTGGTGTCGGATTCCTTCGCCAAGGACGCCGTTATTGCATGGTTTCGGGGCGAGTTCGCCGCCGCGAACGCCATCATTGACGCCCTCTGCAACCACCTGACGCAGCTCGAAGGCGGCGGGGCGGGATCCGAGTACGAATCGGCGTTCACCGCAATCCACCGCCGGAGGCTCAACTGGATCCCGATTCTCCAGATGCAGAAGTACTACTCCATTGCGGATGTGGCTCTCGAGCTCAGGAAAGTTGCCGCGAGAAAAGAGGAGGTCGCCGTCGCCAGGGAGGCGGCCGTTTCCGTCGTCTCTGAAATGAACGCGGCGGTTTCACACGCTTCTCGGGAGGAAGCGGTTGAGGATACCGGAAAGGGAGGCAGCGAGGCTGTTTCGGAAGATTTGGTCAGAGACGATTCACATGGTTCCCCTGAAAGTGAGATCACCGACTCAGGTAAGTTCCCTTACACCATCATTATTCATCTACGGAGTGTGTATTCAATGCTTCATTTTTCACAAATTTTATTCCTCTCGAAATAAATTTTGATATGATTTTTGAATTACGGAGTATATCTTTTGCTCTTAAATAAGAAAAAAAATAAAATGTTAAATTCATTTTGGAACTCTTAAAAGAAGGTAGATATGAAGTTTATTTGGAAATGATTTTCCCCCCAAATTAATTGGAAAATGATGCGCATTTTATTTTTCCGAGTTCCAAACATAGCTAGAGGAATATTAAACCGTGAAATCTCTATTTCTAGAAATTAGTAAAAGTAATTAATTACCAAGTACTGGTAATTAATTATTATCGACCACTCCTTTGTAAAATAAAAAAGATGAGACCCATCTCTGAGGCCCCAGTCGGACAATGATCGCCCTTTTGTAAAAAAGTAGAATGCCTACCTCGGGCGGCCTCAGACACCTGCCCGAAATGATTGTAAGGGGAGAAAATAATGAAATAATCTCAATCTTGTTTTCAGAAAAGTTGTCTCGTGTCGGGTGTGCATAAAGAATTTTTACAAATAATAAAACTTCCACACTGCTATAACTTGAATCTGACGCTATGTTCTTAGACCAGTTGAACTATCCATACATGAGGTGTGACGACCCCTTTTTTAAATACAAATGGGAGAGACTATTCCCAAATGAGCAATGCTAGGTTCACAAACAGAATACTCACAAACTTCACAAACTTATTATTTATGATTTAAAATTATATTTTAAAATAATTTTAGACCATTTAATTTTTTTCATGGAAGTTCATAAATAGTAAATTTGTGAAGTTTGTGATCATTGTCTTTGTGAACCAAGCATTTCCCTTCCCAAATTACTGGTATAAGTCTCGATTTTGACTTGGCAAAAGGGCAGACTGACTTCGTACTGTATTCTTTAATTTCGGAAAACGGTATCACTGAAAAAGAGTAACCCATGGAAATGGCAAAAAGAGCTGACCGCACACATAAAGGCCAAATGCGTATGGTAGTTGAACGTCTTCTCTTTTTGCAGCGTTTTTCGACTCCCAAAAAAGGGTGGGTATATCTAGACAAAGGAATTTCCTAAAAACTCGAAGAATTAATAGTTATGTGGCTCTTTAATTTATTTTTATTAAAATTAGATATGTTTAAAATAATTTATATTAAATTTTAATAAAATTAAAAAAATGGAGAGAGAGTAGGAGTGTAAGAGAGTGTGCGTACCGAACTGCGGGTTATGAGATCCTTTATCTCCAACTTTCTATCTCAGCAATCAAAATGTAATACGGAGTACATAACACACTCTACTAATGTAACTATGCTCCCTATTTTGTCCTCAATGAGAGTTTATGCTAAATGAGAGGGTGGAATACATTAAGTATGACATCTTGATTTGAAAATAACTTTGGTTAAATATCATAACGTGCAATGGAAAGATAATTTTTGGACGGAGAATATACTACCTCCGTCCCGTGAAATATGAGACATTTGCTTTTTAGGAGGGATTTAAGGGAGTGTATTTTGGTATTGAATTTTCAAAAATGTCCTTTGATGTGATGGGTAAAAGTATGATTTGATGGATAGATTATTAGTAAAAAGGTATGATGTGATAGTTAGGGTATGAAAAAATAAGGAGTAAAAGTGACTTTTTAATAGAAATGAGAAGTGTTTTGTGGGACGGATAAAAAAAGAAAGGGGAAATGTTTCACGGGACGGAGGTAGTATTAATTACCTTCTGCGATGCAAAAGACCTAGACATGATACGATTCCGGAACCGGCGGTTCTGGCATCACCGAGAAGAGGCATTGTAACCAGCACCGCAGGGGGACGGTTTCTGAGTCAGTTCCAGAACTAGCGTCTCCTACTCCAGTTCATGGTTAATTTTTTCCAAATCTAAGATTTTAATCTATAAATCTAATACGGAGTATATGAATAATATGCGATGTAAAATAATTTATAGGTTTTTATAAATTCTAATAATGTAGTTATTATTTAAATGAAAAATGTTAAAAGTATTACAATTACATTTATTATCTTGACGGTTCAAAAAAGCCATCAAGACGAAAAGAACAATCAAGGGAAAAAAAAATCCGAGCCGGCACCAAACTGGAATAGCCGATTCCGGTACGCCCAAAATCAACACCGGAACGGGACACGTGTTCATCGGTTCCTCTGTAGGGACGACCTTCTCCGGTCAGGTTCCAAAACCGTTAGTGCCGGCCCTGGTGGCGATTATTACCCGGAACCGTGTCCCGTATGCAATCAATCATACCGTAAAAAAAACAAAAAAAAGAAACAAATGCAATCAATCATAATAATAGTATACGGCGGCCTTTGGTTTACGAGTATCTATCATGTTTTTGACGTACGCCGATGACGGTTATATTGTGTCTGCTCTTTCCTGGCGACCCCAGGCTTACTGGTCAACTCCATCACCGGCTCACCGCTGCCATTATTTTCAAAAAATAAAAAAAAATGGAGAAAATTTTTCTATGAAAAGAAAATTAAGGGGATATATTTTGAGCCATTTTTATTTAGGGAGTATATATTTTTATTATTAGGCGGGTCGCAATTCGTAAACAACTCCAATGCGTAAATAATGATGTGGCTTGGCCAAAAAAGAGACCCCGTAAATCTGTTGAATTCTAATAGTAATTATATATATTCCGTACACACACAGACGCAATTATTGAATGAATTTATAGTGTCTACGGATTAAGTTCAAACTTCAAACAATTATTCCTCCCACCATATACTCTCTCGGTTCCAAATTTATGGTCACATTTGAACAATGTATGAAATTTTATATTCCTTGATTTTTAAAATTATTTTATTTAGAAATTAGCATATAAATATAAAGTATAAATTATATATTAAAAAAAATTTATAAAACAAGAGGTGAAAATATTATTTTATTCGTATTTATTATATCAATGAAAATACGTAGATAAACACAAGTTATTGAGAGCCCAAAGTATGACGGCTTTTAGGAACGTAATGAGTATAAAATAGTTTCAAGAATTTCTCAAAAATATCTTACACTTTATTTTCTATCAAGAATTCTCTCTCCTCTATATAAATTCCAACTATACATTTTTTTTTAAATTTTCAACAACTTTCTTAATTAATTTCCGAGAATTAAGAGTGTCAAGAATTTTATGGGACGTAAGTAGTATTAAAATTATGTAATTTGATTAAGTATAAATAAGAGTTTTACAAGACTTCATTTTAGAGGATGAAGAAAGTAACAATTAATCGGTTTCTCCCTTCGTCTCAAATTAATTTTCTCGTCTTCCTTTTCAAGTTGTACCAAAATAAAATTCGCATCAGTCAAATAATTTTATTTCTTGAAATTATATTTAAAAAATAAACGAGAAGATTAATTTGGGAGGAAGGGGTATGATATGGTGGATTAATTTAGGCCGTGAAACCAACTAACCCAACATGGTGGAGATTGTCTCCCTTCTTTTCATCATACGCTTCAGAGCCACAATCATTTTCTTTGAAGAATCTTTTTGCACAATGCGCAACTACTGTGCCATGATTTTCGGGAACGTTGAGTGCACATGGCACCACCGACACGAAATGCTCTCCACCTACCTGTGTAGCTAGATCGAGCTAGCTTGTTTTGTCCGCCCTGAGATGTTTTCTTTCTTTTGCCATTTGCCTTTCAATATATACATATATGTTCAACGGACGTCCAAATTAAAATTTATTCTTGGCAGCAAGCAGGCCGAAAGCATCTCTAAACAACAAATTTGAAGATCTCAAAATATATTAGGCCGTGTCTTGATTAACGCTGTCTTATTCGATACAGTCAACTAGCCGTACTGAGCACGATTTACTCCGTTTTAGCTAGACAAAACTAGTACAGTACCTTTCTTATTTTCATTTTTCTTTAATTCCCTTGTGGAAGAACAATTTTTTATATACTATATACGTCCCAAAAATAATTTCTCACTTCGACTTATGGAGATTTTACGAAAAATATTGAAAAGATATTGAACACTAAGAATGAGTAGTTAGAATTTGTTTAGAAGAGACATAAATATTTTGGATCATATATTCTTTTTTTACAAAAATAGAAAACTAAAATAGAGGTAAAATAATTTTGTTGAATAGGGAGAACTAATATAATTTTTTATCTATCCCTAAATAATCTTTCCATATTTTTAAATTTCTAGCAAAACAATAAGCATGTGAGTCATCAAATTATTTTTCTCTTTCTAAATAAGCACAAACAGTTTTTATATTCTTAATTCATGTGTCCATCAAAGAGAGTATGTTGTATGAGATACATTGTGAGTCATAGATGGAGATCTAGTACTTATTGTGGCTTCTTATTATTTGCTCTCTTGTGGTCATGGTCTCATGGATAAGGTCCTGTTTAAATAGTCATAATAGGCTGAAGCAGAGGAATTAACTTGACAAATAGAATACGTATGTTCTGACTTAACCATTTGGCCTCTACAAAATAACGAACTAATTGTTCTTTTTTTATTTCTGTTGCAAGTTCAGGATCCCAAGATGTGCAGCCTGTCCAAGAAGACATTGAGTTCTGTTCTCGCCATGAAAACTGCGAAGAACGCCGTTCTCTGTTCAAGATGACCAAAGGGTTCATGGGTAGGGAGCCAGTGAAAGGGCATATGGTGAATTCTTTTTTACTTGACTCAAACCGATGCAAGATATCTGTGAAGCTAGCTAGCTTGCTCCCTTTTGCCTATAACAAAGCATATAATACCTCTCTGCTTGGACTGTAGGTGAACGTTGTTAGAGGCCTGAAGTTGTACGAAGACATATTCTCTCCAATTGAACTTTCAAAGTTGAGTGATTTTGTGAATCAACTCAGAGTCGCTGGCCGCAATGGAGAACTCTCAGGTGGATCCCCGTGATTTGTCACCGTCTTCTCTTAATTATTGTTACCTTTTTTTCATCCACAAAGTATTTGGATAAATGTGAAAGGTTTGGTTAATTTTGTGCAGTAAATATTGCATCTGCAGATGGTATATGATGGACTATATATGAAACTTGAAATTTTGAATGACCTAACATCAACCAAAGCTTTGACTTTTGCCACTAAATTTCAGGGGAAACATTCATTTTGTACAACCAGCAGCTGAAGGGTAACAAAAGGGAGTTAGTTCAACTTGGCACTCCTATTTTCGGGCACGTGAAAGAAGACCTTGCCTCTCCAAAAAGTGAGGATACATTTTTAGAGCCCCGGATTAACTTATTATATAAGTGTCTTCTCATTTAAAACATTTATTCATCAGTTTCTTCTATGTGTGTCGATCAGCCTAAACTTCAACTGGAATAAACTTCTGCCTTGTAGGTAGCAATGAGCCAATTCCCGCTCTTCTCGAACTTGTGATTGATCACCTTATCCAGTGGCATTTAATTTCAGAAAACAGGAGACCAAATGGATGCATCATCAACTTCTTTGATGAGGTAGGTATTACAGAAATATACTCTGTTTATATGTATATGAGACATTCTTCATCATATCCTAACCGGAGTTTAATTAATAACACGTATGTGCTTATCCAGGGGGAATATTCACAACCTTTTCTGAAACCACCTCACCTGGAACAGCCCATCTCGACGCTTCTCCTCTCCGAGTCGACAATGGCATTTGGTCGAAGTCTTGTTAGTGACAGTGATGGCAACTACAGAGCATCACTGGTACTTCCCCTTAAGGAAGGGTATGTATATAGTACTCGTATATCATATGATGCCTCCATAATAACTTCATTGCTTTTTGGCATACTTAATAAGGATCACATGAAGGCTTGACGAATGTGGGGTTTTTCGCCGCAGATCTCTCCTGATCATGAGGGGAAACAGTGCTGACATGGCAAGACACGCCATGTGTTCCTCGTCGAACAAGAGGGTGAGCATCACGTTCTTCAAAATCAGGACATGTGGCAGTGACGTGGACAGCCATTACAGGTCATCATCATCAAATGAACAAGTGGTTCCCCTTCCCCCATTGACAAAAGCCATGACCTTGTGGCAACCAGCAGCTCCTCTCCCTCCTTCCTACACATCCCCAAACCTAAACTATGACACATCAACGTCAACAATGGATCTAATAATCCCTAAGACTCTCATCCGCCCTCCCGTTGTCATGTTGGCCCCCGTCGTTCACCCGCTACTTCTCAGTCCCGGCCGGAAGCTTCCGGGTTGTGGCGGTGGCGGCACCGGGGTGTTCCTCCCATGGACAGCTGTCCAAACCGCCAGGAGACACGTCAAGCATCTCCCACCCCGCGCTCTAAAACGACGATTCCACCTGGCACTCCCACCTTCCCCGGTTGAACCAGAGACGGACCCCGCCTCCGAGCCAAGCATCGACGACGACCTCGCTTATGGGAATGAGCCATGACGAAGCTACAAATGCGTGCTGATTATACTTCTTACACAAAGCCTCTGCCCTTTCAAAGTTGTTACAGTGTGTGCCATTAAACTGTTAGTAGTTGAGTTTTTATTCTCTGTTTACAAAGTTTTAATCGTTTTAATCTCAATGTATCGTTTCAAAGCGTTTTTCCAGAAGAAGTGATCCCCCCTTCCCCCAAATCCAAAAAATACCTATAACATACATAAGAACTAATAACAAAATTTAAACAATTACTGCAATTAACTAATTCATCCAAAATCATATAAACATATATACGGCTTCTAATAACAAAGAGCTTTAATACGGATTATATCTTTCTTTGATTGATTCCTTGGATTGAAGCAGGCTTAATTGCAATCGAGTTGAAGTTAATTACTACAATGGTTAAGGATAAACATTTGATAGGAATGATGAAGTCAAGAAATAAATTAAGGACGGTGAAGAAGAGGGGGCATTTGGGGCATGCATCTGGGTTTTGGACATTTTCTTTCCTTTGAAAAAAAAAAATCTTTTTGAATTGTCTCCTAGTTTGAACACACCTATCTTCTTCCCTAATAAGTTTCAACAAGATGGAAAACAAACAAACAAACAAAGTAAAAAGAATCATTCGACGAAAGTATTTTTGGATGTGTGGTAAAGATCATAAGGAGCCCACAAATGGTCAACAATGCAAGGCTTTCTTGAATCCAACCTCAGCCATGGCTTCCCCTTGCCACTCCAATGGAGCAGGCTAATGGGCCCAGGGTGCAGGCTCCTGCATTTCCCTTCGAGGTTGTCGCCGCCCAACCCGTGCTGGTTCCACCTGTGGTCCACCGGCGTTATCTTCCCCGCCAGCACGAGCAGGAACGGCGGCAATGACCCCAAGTGGTAGATCCTCTTTTTCTGCTTTTGCACCATCATCCAGTCTTCCACCTTCTTGGTGTACCCTCCGCGCCTCCATTGCTCGACGTCCATCACCATCACCCCCGTGTTGAAATAGCACGGCTTCCGCCATTCGAACGTCCTGGTCAGCTCCGGGTCCGCCCAGAACACGTCCGTGAAGTAGGCGGTGAAGTTGGCGTGGCAGTACTCTGGCGCCGCCAGAACTCTGCCGCCCAACTCCACCTTCCATAGCTTCATGATGTCGTCCACGAGCACAAGGTCAGAGTCGAGGTAAATCACCCGCCTGACCTCGGCCGGCAGAATTTCCGCCAGGTACGCCCTGGCGTAGTTCAGCGGCTGGTCCAACGCCTGTCGAATGGACTTGGAGATCAATCCGCGGACCCTACTCGCGTCGAAACGATAAACCTTGAAGTTGAGGTACGGGAACGTGGACCGAATGCTCGAGAACACCTCCGGCTCGTGCCTGAGCCAGAGGAAGTGGAACGCCACGTTCTCCGGGCAGGTCGAGTGCTGGAGGATGGAGAGCACAGCGGCCATGGTGCCTCTAATGTAGTTGGTGTCGAGGGTCATGACGACATGGATGAGGTCGCCGGACCCACACGCCTCGCCGTTGCGGAAGGCCGGGGCCTCGTTGAAAAGGGGGAGGCTATTGGGGGCCACAGGCTTGCGGATGGCGAGGCGGATATTGGCGGCATCGGCGGCGGGGAGAGGTTGGGAGGCGATGATGAGGAAGAGAGACAGGAGGCCAATAAGGAGTGGAACAAAAGAAGAGGAGTTCCAGAAGGCCATCCTGCCCTGTTATTTTTAGCTTTTTACAATGGAGGAGGGGAGGTAGCCATTGGAGGAGGCTGCAGATTAAGAGAAGGTTTTAGGAGAGGTTAGAAATGAATGGGGGGAGGAGGAGGAGAGAGGCTGGGGGGAGGAGGAGGAGAGAAAACCTCAGATCCCATCATTTTAATTATTACATTCCATTGATGCCAACATATATATATTTACCAGTGATTTTATGGACATTCTTTAACACCATCCAATTTATGGCTAATAACGATTTTCATTCTCTTGTATAGTAAAAACCATATTTCCATCATCTCCGGTGGAGCCAAAATTTTACCATTTTTTGGCTTTGGGCTGTGATGGAATAAATCAAAATGGATCTCTAAACTGTCTGCGCTTCTTTAATTAATGAAGTAGCAGTCAAGCAATGCAACTTTCGACGTTAAGCCGGGGTCTCTTTGGAAACAGCCTCTCTACTTTCAAGTAGGGGCAAGATCTGCGTACACACACCCTCCCCAGACCCTACTCTTGTGGGATTTAACTGGGTTGTTGTTGTTGTTGTTGTATAGTAAAAACCATGGGAGTGGTTACAAAAAAAATTACCTTTTCCTTATTTTTTTTACCTTTTTAGGACAAACTATTTGGTTATTTTTTTTAAAAAAAAAACAAAAGTGGTAATTTAAGAATCATTGATTTTTGCCAATTTGAGCAAAACTTTATGTACAATGCTTTTGTCTTATGAGCATAAATGGCTCCAAAGAGTGTTTATTTAACCAAGTTTTTCCATTACCAAACACTAGAATTAGAAAAGCTAATTAAAATAAGCCATAAACAATGCTTTATATGAAAAGAACATGCCCTTAAACACCTCTTTCTTCAAGTCAAATAGGGGAATAGGATTGGCAAAACAAACAGCAAGTGTTAGTATATTGACAAATTTCACCCTCCCAAATCCATTACTTTCTAATGATGCATTTATAGATTACCAAACGAAACAAACCTAGTATCGAGTAGTATTTCACTAATTGATGAAATTATAGATCGAAAATGCTAAGATCTGCATGTTTTTACCATTTATACTCAGTATATCGACTTCTATCAGCGCATTTAATTGAAAGAGAAAAGTCAAAGCTCATCTTTTACATGTGCGGCTTGATGGCACTCATCCCAATAATAAGGGTACTTCAATCTTGCAGCAGTGTGTGGCATGAGCCAGTCATCGTAGATGAACCTGAAAGCAAATTGTATCCACCAAGGAAAGCTAAGAAAAGTGATGGATACTAAGGAAAGCTAAGGAGAATATTTATGTTTTTTTTACATTCTAAAACAAGGAAAAGTCAAATTTGATTATGGCATTCTTAAAGTTTTAAATATACTTGATTTATTGAGATTTATTGAGCTTTAACCAGATTCCTATTTTCACCTAAATTTCGTTGCTAGGCAAGGTGGCCAAAACAATGAAAGAAATGCTTACACTTTCACTGGCGGGCGAGATATAACAACCAATACCTGTAAATCCTCGGATTCACCAGTGTTCCAAACCTGAAACGAGACAGTAAAATCATACATTTTATAACACCAGAAGTGACAAAGACGATATAAGTATGTGTCTAGTGATATCAATAATGTGAGCTACATATTCCATTTCTTAAGAAGAGATGTGGGTTTATATTGGGACGGGTGGAAAGGGAAATTGTATACATCCCATTCAATTAACTTAAGGTGAACCAATGAACACTATATTTTACCTGGTGAGCATCATTGGTAGGAACATGAAAAGTGTTATTCATGAAGATGGGCATTTCAAGTGGCTCCCCGGGGTACTTTGGATGTGAATTAGATGCAAGATAGAGCATTCCAGTCCCCTTTAGTACGACAAATACTTCCTCGCAAGAGTGTCTGTGGATTGGTGTTCTTGAACCAGGCGCAAATGTTTGGAGCCATACTTCTACCTGTCAAAATAGAGTGATATAATCACTGTGGTAGAGGTAAACTGCTTGGTGATAATGGGAAAAAACACCTTGTTAATGGGTAAGTGGCAAGAAAATATACAAAAGATCATTGTCATTGCATTGAAAATCCCAGAAAAGGTATTTGTGATTCAAACTTGAATATGATTGCTCAAATACGAATAAACTCAGCAATAATCGAGTCCCATTATAGTATCTTAATATTCGATTTGAACTAATTTTCTTGCAACCCGAGCTTAGATCCATCAAACCCCAATTAATCCCCAATTAGGCACTAACAGCTAGACTCAGTTTGCTTTCGAAATATAGCAAAAGATCAAATAATTAAAAAATAAAGAATCAATTCCATTTGCACCAACCAAACAAGAATGCAGATGGAAAATTCTGCATTCCGGAAAATACTCCATCATACACAATATATATACTCTTCTTTAACTTGGGTGTTATTGGAAATTGAACCTCTTTCATGCCATGCAGTACTGAACCTGCCACTGTGATGTGAGAAAAACCAGGTCTTCCATAGCTATCTTGTGGAAGCTCACTGATATTCCTAATTAGTGGCAAACCTGCTTCAAAGAAGAAAAAGCTCAGCCGCTATATATTTATCAATGAAATTTAAAGTAAATGAAAAAAAAACAGAATTTCAAAGAGAAACCCTATAATCAACAGCTGATGATGAATGTGGTCATTAGGGGGAGTGTGGTGAAGAAGACGACTCGCCTTTGATAGAGCAGTGCGAGGCTTCGGAGGTTAGAGAGAGCAGAAAAACCGCCGCCGAAAAAACTCCGACTAAACGCCGGTTCATTTTCGCGATCTCTCCGTCAGAGTCTCCGACGATCGTCAGGCGATGAATCTGGAAGAAGAGAGGGACGGGATGATTCGAGAGAATAAAGATGTGTCGGACGAAATGGGCCAATGGGGTGCTTTAAGTAGGAAATTACTGAATTAACCTCTCTTCTAAAAAGAGAAAAAAATGCCTCGTGAAACCACACAGATCAAATTCGTCTGCTCTCCTTTGTGAATCACGCTCCGGCCGACGGTAAGTCCTCTCTTCTCTTCTCCGGAATTTCCCGGCGGCTCAACGACGCACTCCGTCACTGGATTGCAAAGAAAAACAATGCCCTTTGATCACTCATCTTTGTTATGAAATCAGAAATCTTTAACGAAAAAGTCGGAATCTTTTGCCCGGAGAGCTAAGCTATGGAGCATTTTGGGCTTAAGATGTAATGGGAAGGGATTGAAGGAATAAAAGAATTGGTATGGCGACGTTTGTTGGTGGGTTTGTGTTGCCATCGCTGCTCTTAACAGGTAAGACTGAACTTAAAGATTGCCTTTTTAATACAGTGTATTGGAAGAGGATTACCTAAACTGCAGGCTCATATGAGATGGTGAAGTTTCCTTACATCATTCAGAGTATCATAGAGTGTATTTCCTTATTTAGAATATGTGTCTATTTACTCTGCTTCCCAGAAGTAATTTTTCATTTTAATAAAAAAAGGTACTTAGGAAACTACCTTCAAGCAGCTGCTTTAGAGTTAAAATTGTATAAGTCAATACAGCCCTATCCTTTCCCTTTGCAAATTCAATTTTTTTTGAAGAATGTAGCTTGTGTTGGACTATCTCAGGCTCGGGATGTCCAAAATCCCAACTGTGGTGTAATTAAGCCCAGACTATATGAGGAGAATGTCTTCCTTGAGCTGAGCTAAATCTTGTTGTGGTGTCAGAGTGATGTGATGTTCCCTTGTGTGTGAGTGTTGCAAAAGGATCTTTTTTCCCAAGTGATTTGATTGTATATGTGCATGTGTTTTTAATTTTAAACCCTTTGATTCACCATGTTTTTACTATGCTGTGTAGAGAGTAAGTGTGTCTTTGTCTTTAAGTCTAAACCCATTGATTCATCATGTGTGTACAGCTGCTTTACTGAATTGGAATTTGGTATCTCTTGTTGATTTGGTGGCTTCACTTATTATCCGATTTACTGCTCCGAAACAAGGTTAGCTGCTCCCATGATTTAAGATTCCTTGTTCTGGTGTAAATATATGCTATGAATTTGAAACTGTATATTTTCACCTGCATTTTAAAGCCATTGTTTTTTAATGTTCATAGGATTTCGTTTTCGAGGAAGGATTCTGTTGTGGTCTGTCTTTGCATTTTCTCTTCTTGTAATTGCTACCGAAGTGATTTTTCTTGCTTTATGGGCCATCATTGGTTTCAAGTGGTGGGTAGCAGATTCCTGGTGGGCAAAACTAATTGGACTGATGAAGTTAGTTCTGATTTCTCATTTCAGCACTCTTTTGCTAGTTTTTTTTTTATGTCGTGCTTGTTCAATATCATCTAACTGATCCCAGTTATACATCTGTCCTCCCCGAACGGACACAATTAAGTCCTTAGTTTATATGCTTTTGCAGGGTCCAGTCTTATGGGTTGCCCTTAGTAATTTATTATTTGACCGTTCATATATTAGTGGCGGTTGCAACTATCTTAGAAATCAGAAGTGATAGATATGGATTGTTTCAGTCAAGTGATTCATGTTGGGGGCGTTTCTCATCAGCTTTTGAGCATATAGGTTCTCGTCTTAGGGTGGCCTCTTGTTTATTGCTTCCTGGCATTCAATTAATTGTGGGAATCAGCAATCCTTCTTGGCTTTCTTTGCCATTCTTTATATGCAGTTGTGTTTCCCTGGTTGATTGGTCATTAACGAGCAACTTTTTAGGCCTTTTTAGGTAATTATTACCGAGTATTTTTATTCCTTATTATATTGCCTTTAAAAACATGTTTTTTCATCTAACTGGATATATGCCTGCCATTTCATTGAAGGTGGTGGAGGATTCTTTGGCTGTATGCTGGCATTAGCATTTGCTTACTTTATGTGTATCAGCTCCCTGTTCCATACCCACAAATGTTTCATACTATTGCTAATTTCCTTGGTCTCTATGAAATATCTGCAAATTCCAGCTGGCAAGAAATATGTTCTGGGGTCACACTTTTGATATTCTTCTATATGGTATGCTTTTCTCTCTATATTAAAAATCTTTTACTAGCATATTGTGCCTTTGTGGTTAAGAGCGTTAATGGTTTCGTGTTAATATGGCTGAGCCTTCGATATGAATGACATGGATCCTTTCTTTACTATTATATCTTATGAGTTTTTTTGAGTTCTCAACACAGACCATGTTTTTATATTCGCCATAAATGTATAATTGGCACATCATTTTAAGAAATTTGGAGCTGAAATATAGTAACTGGAATTACTTATGAAATTATGTTCGTGTATTTTCTTCGGCATCATTGTTGACATCATTTCTAATCCTTCACAATGAAGCTCTTTCAGCTTAGTTGTGTAGATTCTTAGCTTTTTGAGTATTTATGTGCAGCTTTCATATATTAAATGTGATTTGGAGGAAATGCATCTCATTGTGACCATGACCACTAGAGAAGGAACCTTGACTGAACAACTTCTTCCCTCGAGGCATTCTTTTTTCATTCGGGAGTCCAAGTAACCATTGCAGATCCTCTAATTTTATTTCCTAGCATCCATTTTTTTTCCTTTTTATTCATTGAAGTGTAAATGCTGAATTCTCTGCTGCAGATCAGGTGTAAGGCATACCAATGTTTTGTTGAGAAGTACAGTTTTTCAGATTTTCACAATTAACTTTTTCTCATATGGCTTCCCGGTACATCTTTGAACCCAAAAGCCTTTGTTTATTGAACTCTCTCATTGCATCTTTATGCTTTCTATCTTTCCACACACACACACACAGATTAATGTTAAAATTTGTTAATGGCTATCTTGACAGGTCTCCTTGTTTGCACTCTCATTTTGGAGCTTCCATTTTGCTAGTATATGTGCGTTCGGACTGCTAGCGTATGTTGGTTATATCTTATATGTTTTCCCTTCACTGTTTCAAATGCACCGATTAAATGGTTTGCTACTAGTCTTCATTCTTTTCTGGGCTGTGAGCACATATATCTTCAATGTGGCATTTGCTTTCTTGAACTTGAATCTCGAGAAGGTATCCATTACATTTGTGGCAAAATTTTTCCAGCATCATTCACTGAATGTCAAACTAATTAATGACTTAAATCTCCATATGTATGTCTAGGACATGGAGATTTGGGAGATGGTTGGCCTGTGGCATTATCCTATTCCTGGATTCTTTTTACTTGCCCAGTTTGGTCTTGGAATTCTTGTAGCTGTGGGTAACCTGGTTAACAATTCTGTCTTTCTGTGCTTATCTGATGAGGAGCAGTATCCTTCAACTAACAGCTCTATTGAGGAAGGTACATATGTATGCACTAAGTTCACGTACTGATAATGCACCATGTTTGTTCTGTAATCTTTTAACTTCCATCATTCCTTGTCATATTTTTGAGGAGGGGGCAGGAGATGAGTTTGGTAAGGCAGGCTATGTTTGAGAGTTAGGTTCTGGAGAGATGGGAAGGGAGGGAAGGGTTTATTTTCCATTTTAAGTAAATATTTCTTTAACTTGGTAATTTTATGTGATGAAAGATTTGAGATGATATATTAGTATACCCTCTAAGTTCTATTCATCCATTTATTACTATAATTTTTATATAAGGAAAATTCTATGAACATTTTTTTTCATCAGCGTCTTTGAGAATATTCCCCCTTTGTAAGAAAAATTCTCATGTTGCCTTTTATACACGATATGTATTACAAGCCATTGCTTCTATCAATTTTTCTTAAAAATTTCAACTTGCAGAGAATGGAGAGACCAAAGTATTGATTGTGGCTACAATCGCCTGGGGTTTGCGCAAATGCTCTCGAGCCATCATGCTGGTCTTGATATTCCTTATTGCAGCTAAACCTGGTTTCATCCATGCTGTTTATAGTATGTCCAAGTAGGCGGTATTGTTACTTGTTTAAGTTTCAAAGTTCCCTTTTATCATTAAGTAGTTTTTAATTGTACTCCCAGTGGCCTACTTTATATGTCATATTTTCCTTTTATGAATCTTCCAAATTAATGTCCACTTTACCATAAACCCAGCAATAATCGAGTCCCGTAATAATTTGTCCACTTTCCTTTTAAGAAACTTTCTTTCTCCCTATTCAATGTATCTCTCTCTCTCACACACTTTTGACATGATTTGACACAATAATCTCTCTTAATGTACAATTTGGTAAAATGTACTGTGTTTCACTTCTTTTCATTAAGAACCACACAAAGCAAGATTGTCTTATTTTTTGGGAAGGAGTATTTGTAGAATAGTTGTGCAATAAGTGTACGGAAATTAACTTGGTTATGGGAATCGTACCATCTATAAGTATGACTAAACGTGAATTTCTTTTGTTTCAGTTGTGTTCTTCTTTGTGTACCTTTTGAGCCATGACATCAGCATGAGGATACGCCAGACCTTAATCCTTTTATGTGAGGTTCATTTTGTATTTTTATACATTCTTCAGCTTAATCTGATCTCAAAAACTCTAGAGCAAAAGGGATCATTGAGTATGGAGCTTCTGTCACAGCTAGGTACATTTCCCTCTCTATTCCTACCATTTTAAATAATAATAATAATAGTGTTCTCTGCTGTTTCTTAAATTTATTTACTAATAGTCTAATACTGTAGGTCTTCTTGAAAGCGAAAGTTGTTGGGATTTCCTTGAAGTAGCTCTCCTGGCATGTTTTTGTGCCATTCATAATCATGGCTTTGAGATGCTGTTCTCATTCTCTGCAATTGCCCAACATACTCCATGTCCTCCTCTAGGTTTTGGCATATTAAAAGCTGGTTTGAACAAATCAGTTTTATTGTCAGTTTATGCTTCTTCCACCACCCGAGATTCTAATTACGATCCTTCACTCGGTATAACTTTTCCCAAGGCTTATTTCTTTTTATTGTTGAATAAGAAAGTCTAGCAAAGACTCAGTCTCTGGTTGTTCTTGTTCTTCTGCCACAAAAGCACTTAGGATCTAATTGGATGGCGGGTTCTCGAGGGAAGACTTAGAGGGCTTTCTATATACTACGGGTATATGAGATCTCATTATAAATATAAGATTGACATAATATGTGAGCAAATAACATTTCAATCACATATCATTCACTTTATTGGGACATTCTATTTTTGTGAAGATACAAATTAAGCTTCTCATTCAAACCCCTCCAAAACCCTACATCCAGACTCTTACTGCCTGCCAAATTAGTGGTTTAAACATATTAGTTGTCAAATCATTACTTATGTAGTTTTTTTGGCAGAAAGGAGAATTGCGCTTTACCTCAGTGCTATAGGGAGGAAAGTTCTATCTATATATAGATCATTTGGAACATATATTGCTTTTCTCACAATCCTTATCACGGTGTACCTGGTCAGGCCCAATTACCTATCATTCGGGTACATCTTCCTCCTGCTTTTCTGGATCATTGGAAGACAGCTAGGCGAGAAGACGAAACGTCGTGTTTGGTTTCCATTAAAGCTGTATGCAATCATAGTGTTCATTCTCATATACGGGTTGAGTGTCTTTCCCAGTTTTGAAGCATGGATGTGCAGAAAACTTGATCTGTTTGTAAACTTTGGATATAATCCTGATGGCTCAGTTTTTGAAAACGTTTGGCAATCTCTTTCAATCGTGATCGTGATGCAACTTTACAGTTATGAAAGGCGGCAAAGCAAATATTTTCAGTCGGAAGACAATACCTGTCCTGGTCAATTTGGTATACTTGGTGTTGTCAGGAGGTTCCTCATTTGGCACAGTCACAAGATTCTGCTCATTGCACTGTTTTATGCATCATTATCTCCAATAAGTGCGTTTGGGTTTGTTTACCTTCTTGGTATAGTCCTCTGTTCTAATCTACCTAAAGCTTCACGAATCCCGTCCAAAATGTTCCTAGTTTACACAGGAATTCTAGTGGCCACCGAGTATCTGTTTCAGATGTGGGGTAAAGAGACCGGGATGTTTCCTGGACAAAAGCACTATAATTTGTCCCTATTCTTGGGCCTCCAAGTGTATAAGGAGCACTTTTGGGGTCTTGAGGCAGGTTTAAGGTCCAAAATTTTCATCATTGCTGTGTGTAATCTTCAATACAACGTTTTCCACTGGCTAGAAAACATGCCTGCTTCTCTCTTAGGTGTTGATGGTGGGTTAGAGGAACCTTGCCCCTTGTTTGCCTCGGCAGGTGATATATTGACATCCCCACACACTGGTGAGCTATCCAAGCAAAGGATAGAAGGCATGAATGGCAGCAAGTCATGTGCATACTTCAGCCATCCTCTGTACAGATCATCTGATTATGGGTCTTCTGAAAAAAGTGGATTCTCGGAAAATAGTAGCAGCACCAGAAAGTATTCATTTGGATATCTCTGGGGAAGCATGAAGGAGAGTCATAAGTGGAATAAGAAAAGGATTATTGCCTTGAGAAAGGAAAGGTTTGAGATACAGAAGACAACCTTAAAAGTGTATCTCAAGTTTTGGGTGGAGAATATGTTTAACCTTTTTGGGCTTGAGATCAATATGATTGTGTTGGTTCTTGCCAGCTTTGCTCTGCTTAATGCTATTTCAATGCTTTACATTGCATTACTTGCTGCTTGTGTTCTTTTAGACCGGCACCTCATACGTAAAATATGGCCCTTTTTCGTTATGTTGTTTGCTTCGATTCTTGTAGCCGAATACTTTGCCATGTGGAAGAAGCAGATGCCTTCAGCCCAACCAGATGATGCACACATCCACTGCCATGCCTGCTGGAGAAACTCAGACAGATATTTTGATTTTTGCAAAAAGTGTTGGCTAGGTATCTCTCTTTCCTCCTATGTGCTGACTTTGTAAACAATCATGCTCCTTGAATTTTATATGTGCAATTTGTTTGGTAGGGCTCAATGTTGATGACCCTCGAATCCTGATCAGCTACTTCACAGTCTTTATGGTTGCATGTTTCAAACTCCGCGCAGACCGTGCTTCCAGCTTTTCTGGACTGTTTACATACCGCCAGATGGTTTCTCAGCAGAGGAATTCTTTTGTTTGGAGAGATCTTTCCTTTGAAACCAAAAGCATGTGGACTTTTCTTGACTACTTACGGCTTTACTGCTATTGTCATCTTTTGGATCTTGTGCTGGCATTGATTTTGATAACGGGCACCCTTGAATATGACATTCTTCACCTTGGATACCTTGGTTTCGCTCTAGTCTTCTTCCGGATCAGACTTAAAATACTCAAGCTGAAAAACAAGATATTCAAATACCTACGCATTTACAACTTTGCTGTTATTGTACTCTCTCTTGCCTACCAGTCTCCATTCATTGGTGACTTCAATGCCGGGAAATGTGAAACCATCGATTACATTTATGAGGTGATTGGGTTTTATAAATATGACTATGGGTTTCGGATCACGTCAAGATCGGCTTTGGTTGAGATCATCATCTTCGTTCTGGTTTCCTTGCAATCGTACATGTTTTCCTCCTCGGAGTTTGATTACGTGTTCCGTTATCTTGAGGCAGAACAGATCGGTGCCATTGTATGTGAGCAAGAGAGGAAAGCAGCATGGAAGAAGGCACAGTTGCAGCACATTCGTGAATCCGATGAGAAGAAGCGGCAGAGGAACCTGCAAGTGGAGAAGATGAAGTCTGAGATGCTGAACCTGCAGATCCAACTCCATAGCATGAATTCTCTTGATACTTCCCCTGTTAGTGAAGGCTTGAGGAGACGGAGAAACACTTCTCGCGTGAACTCAGATTTGGTGTGTGATTTGCCTGAATCTCCCGATGCTGAGAGCCCGTTTGCTTCAGAATTAGCAAAGAATCCTATAATAGAATCAACTCTGTGTGAGATAACTGAACTTGAAGAAGAAGAAGAATGTGATAATGCTTTTGCGGATGCGGGAAAGCAAAGGAGAGATCATAGTGGTCAATTGAAGGAGAATCCATTGGCTTCTGCTGTGCAGTTGATAGGAGATGGAGTCTCTCAAGTACAATCAATAGGAAATCTGGCTGTCAACAATATTTTCAGCTTTTTGAACCTCTCTCAAGAAGATTCTGACTCCAATGAGTCTTCTTCAGCCGAAGATGGTCAAAACATGAGGAACAGTGCATACCTGAATCGTGCATCTTCTCTGCAATCTGACAAGAGCAGAACGTCTGAAGCTGCAAGCCTACAAATCGGCAAAATTTTCTCTCATATATGGTTTCAGATGCGTTCCAACAACGATTTCGTCTGTTACTGTTGCTTTCTTCTTGTGTTTCTCTGGAATTTCAGCTTGTTATCAATGGTCTACTTGGCTGCTCTCTTCCTATATGCACTGTGTGTTAATACTGGCCCAAGCTACATCTTCTGGACAGTCATGTTAATATACACAGAGTTTTACATTTTACTTCGGTATCTCTATCAAGTCATCATTCAGCATTGTGGTTTCAGCATTCAGTCTGGCCTTCTTCCCGAGTTGGGCTTTCCTACCAAAAGGATAACATCGTCATTTGTCATCAATTCACTTCCATTGTTTCTGGTGTATTTGTTCACTCTCATACAGAGTTCCATAACTGCAAAAGATGGTGAATGGTTTTCACTGGCGCATGGGAATAGTAGTAAAGGTAGGCTGGTGGATCGGAAAGAAGCTCCCACAGGATCCAGCTGGAGTGAAAAGGTGAAAAAGCTACTTCAGCCATTGATAAACATGATTAGAATAGTGACCAGAAGCTGTTGCAGATACTGGAAGTCACTGATACAGGATGCAGAATCTCCTCCATACTTTGTGCAGCTGTCCATGGATGTGAATGATTGGCCTGAGTATGGGATCCAGCCGGAGAGGATTGAATCCGGAATAAACCAACTGCTGCTACTTGTGCATAATGAGAGATGCAGGAATGAAAACCCCAACCGTTGCTCATGTGTTAGTAGAGTTCAGATCCAGAGCATTGAGAAGAGTGCTGAGAATCCAAACATGGCTTTAGCTGTTTTTGAAGTGGTTTCCTCCTGCCCCCTTACAGAAGAATGCACACCCGACGAGCCATTCAAGTCACTCACTCCCGCGGCTGATGTGGCAAAGGACATTCTTAAGGCACAGCGGGTGGGATTTGTTGAAGATGTTAGATTTCCATACCCTATACTCTCTGTCATTGGAGGGGGGGAAAAGAGAGATTGATCTTTATGCCTACATCTTTGGTGCTGATCTCTCGGTGTTTTTCTTGGTTGCTGTTTTCTACCAATCTGTTATAAAAAACAAGAGCGATTTTCTGGATGTTTCCCAGCTAGAGGATCAGTTCCCTAAAGAGTTTGTATTTATGCTGATGGTAAAAACACATTCTTTAAGGCTATGTTTGGAACACAGAGAATAGTAGGGAATGGGGGGGGGGGGAATAGCTTTTTGCATAAGTTTAAGTTTCTTAGTCTTTATATAATACTCACTAGAAATGATTTGTTGAGCTTGAACTGGTTTTTTGTCTTCCCCCAAAATTTCTCTCCTTAAAATTCCCCCTCTATTATCCTCCATATTTTGCGGGTTCCAAATGGACACTAAACAATTGTTTTTTTCCCATAACAAGCAAAATGCTTAACATGTAATTATTGGTTTATTTATTCCTAATGCAGGTTATCTTCTTCTTGATGATGGTTGATCGTGTCATATACCTTTCTTCGTTCACCTCGGGGAAAGTGATTTTCTACATATTTAATCTCATTCTTTTCACGTTTTTTGTTACGGAATATGCTTGGAGCACAGATTCTTCACAACAGAGTGCTGCCGGATTTGCCCTTCGTGCAATATATCTCACCAAAGCAGTTTCTTTGGCTTTACAAGCTATCCAAATCCGTTATGGTATTCCCCATAAAAGCACGTTGTATCGCCAGTTTCTAACCAGCACAACTTCAAGAGTCAATTATATTGGCTACCGGCTTTACCGTGCACTCCCATTCCTCTATGAACTTAGATGTGTGCTTGACTGGTCGTGCACTACAACGTCATTGACCATGTATGACTGGCTAAAGGTGAACTCCTCTTCACAAACAAAAAATGAAACATGCTTATATGTTATATTGTAATCTTTAATGTTTATACTTTGAAGGAAGGCTTTGGAGAGCTTCGTATATATCCTAATGAATGGAATGCTTCTAAATCTGAAAACAATTAAAGCATCATCAAAGTGTTATATGAATAACTATACATTTTTTTTAATCAAAATCTCAAAGTCTATCAAGTTATTTGCTAAGCCATCCAAGAGCCTTCATCCTCTTAGGGTAGTCTGGATGGAGGGTTTCGGAGAGGAGTACTTTGGAGGTCTTAATCTATATGTTGACATTATTGAAATGTATCTAAAAACAAATAAAAGGTGTTTGAAATGTAATACTACAGGGTAACTAATAAGATCACAAAGTATGTTAATCTTTCAATTTTTAAAAAATCCCAATTGTATATCAAGATATGGACAAAGACATCCAAAACCCTCCATCAAGCAATTCCTTGGTGAATATCTCAGTGCTTTTATTTGTGTACTTTCCACTGAGTATTTAAAGTTCAGGTTCACGCTGCATAATAAGTAGTGTTGAAATCCATGATGCTGATGTTTGGATATCTTTGTATAGCTAGAAGACATCAATGCAAGCTTGTATCTGGTCAAATGTGATGCTGTTCTGAATAGAGCAACACATAAACAGGGAGAGAAGCAGAGCAAGATGACTAAGTTCTGCAATGGAATTTGCTTGTTCTTCGTCTTAATATGTGTCATCTGGACTCCCATGCTGGTAAGTTCCCTTCCTTCCATAAGAAGTTCTGATCTTGTCGCCTTGGGTTGTTATTAATAGACAATATCTTCACCATCTAGATGTATAGCAGTGGTAATCCAACAAACATTGCGAATCCTGTGAACGATGCCAGTGTTCAGTTGGATATCAAGACTGATGGTGGAAGGTTGACACTATATCAAACAGCTCTATGCGAAAGAATCCCATGGGAGTTTCTCAAGAATTCGTCTAACAATCTTGATCCGGATGGGGGTCTTGATGCATATAATGTGTATGACATCCAGTTGATTTGCTGTCAAGCCGACTCTTCTGCAATGTGGCTTGTCCCTGATGTGGTCCAGAGGAGGTTTGTTCAGTCTTTTAACAGCTGTATGGAGATTAAGTTTTCTTGGGTTCTCACTAGAGACAGGCCAAAGGGGAAGGAAGTTGTGAAATATGACATAACTGCTGATCCTCCACAGCCGCTGGAAGTTGAGAGAGCCATAAATGGTTCCACCAGTAGCTTTAGAGTTGAAAATATCTATCCAAGATTCTTTAGAGTGACTGGCTCTGGAGACGTTAGGCCTTTTGAGAAACAGGTATGGTTTAGATTTCGACAGCATATTACAATAATATGAGCTTATATAAATCTGGATTCTTACATTTTTTTTGCAGGAAAATGATGTCAGCGCTGATATTGTTTTGAATCACGGAGTTTCTGATTGGTGGTCCTTCCATGATACAAATTCAATGGATATAAGTGGTTGCGGAGGGTGGATGGGTCCCATGGCCATCATCGTATCTGAAGAAACTCCCCGTGAGTATACTTAATCAATTAGTTTTATCACATGAATTTACATATAATTATGTGTAGAAATGGATTAATTGTTAAACCTTGTCCATAACAAATGTCATATCAAATGTATGAAAGAGGGCTTGCTGGGAGACACACTTAGCAAATTCAGTATCTGGGGTCTCTACATTACATTTGTGCTAGCAGTAGGGCGCTTCATTAGGCTTCAGTGCTCTGACTTGCGGATGAGAATCCCATATGAAAATCTCCCTTCATGCGACAGGTGCGTAAACGAGGGAATAAGGACCTAAAAAACGTTATATTTTGTGATTTAACTGCTTTTTTTTAACCGTGGAACTTACGTGTTTGGCAGATTGATTGCCATTTGTGAGGATATCTATGCTGCGAGAGCTGAGGGTGAGCTTGGAGTTGAGGAGGTTCTGTACTGGACACTGGTTAAGATTTACAGGTCACCCCACATGTTGTTGGAGTATACCAAGCCAGACTAGGAAAAGAAAACTAAGAATTGTAAAAAAAAGGAAATTTGCAGGAAAATGCTACTTCAACAGTTTAACATACACCACTAGAGACAATCATGCACAGACAATCACTGTGTGAGACACTGGCATTGTCAACTGTGGTGTGACTATAGTATGACCCCAGATTTGTGGGACTAGTGACCACTAACATATAGCCACCTGATATATGTATAATAACAGCCAATTCTTTGTTCATTTTTTATTCCTTCATTTGTGTAAATATCTATTGATATTATTGTGTAGGTTATTCTTATAGTAATGGTCTATCATATTATGACATTGATCTATTTGAGACTTCTATTAATCTTCATTTGACCTAATGTTCCTCTTATCGTTCTCATTCGTCCCTCAAACCTCCACCCCTTAGTCTACTTGTTCTTGACTGACAATTACTCAAATCTTTAAAATTTGTTAAAAGATGTGAAAAATGCTTGTAAAATATAATTCATTCATGTGTGATGCCTTACCATTTTACTTATTATAAGTATTAATTATATTATTGGGTTAAACTAGGGGTGGAAAAAAATATTGGCCCAATTTTGTACCGAATCAAAAAGAGGTTTTCAAATGGTTCTCGTAAATTATATGTCAAATTGAACTTTTTCAAAATAGTACAAAACAAGTTTTCAAAAATTAAATACCGAAAATACTGAACCAAGTTGTTGCCACTAAAGTATTGAATTAATAATTTAATGATACATTTTCACTTGTTAATTTTCATTTGTAATACTTTATCATCTCAAAATCCAACTGGAATTTTAATTTATTTGTTGAAAATGCAAACTATGATAAAGTTTTTTAAAAAAAAATTAACTAAGCAATACTCATGTTAAGAAATTATGAAATGGTTAAACATCCCATTATCGAACAACATGATACAGAGTGGGTTTAGGCATAAAACCAAAACCGTACAATATGGATTCTTTAAAAATATCGAACTGATAAATGGTTAAACTAGCCTTCAATAAATTTTTATTTCACAATCTAAACAAATACGAGTAAAAATACTCTTGCAAACATTTGGTTTGATAGTCAAATCCAAAATCTAAACCCATTTGAGAAGCACCATAATTTTTACTACATGAAAATTAAAGCAAGAGAAAACCATGGAATTATTCAAGCAATCATACACCTGTTTATTTTTTTAAAAAAAAAAAAGAAAAAAAACAAATACTACATGAAAAGAAAAAAAAAAGAATTATATTTTGGGCGGAGGGGGATTTCAAATATTTGGAGAGTTGTCTCTTCTGCTGCTCTACTAAGCTCCAAAATCCTATTCCGACATTTCGCCCCTTTCCTCCATATCCAATAATCCAGGTATTTTCCTCTTCTCTGCTACATTTCGGTCTTCCCTGAGCTTTATCAACTATTCCCGAGCTGGGGTTTCGTCTTGTATCAACTATTGCGTGAGTTGTTTAGATCTATGATTAAAAATCGAGTCTTGAATCTTGCTCCGCTGTTGTTCTATTGCCGATATTTTGTTCATTTGGTAGAGTGCCAGTATGAGTTTCAATAATGTTTTTTTCTATGAAGTGAATGGGGAATCTTGAATCTTGCTCCACTGTTGTTCTATTGCCGATATTTTGTTCATTTGGTTGTGCAGGAAAAGAGTGCCAGTATGAGTTTCAATAATGTTTTTTTCCTATGAAGTGAATGGGGTGAGGTATTACTATTAGATGGTGCCTCCACAGCATAATGAGATGCAGCAGCCTCCACAATACAATGACATAGTGCCACCTCAACCTCACTTCTCCGGGATGACATCTGCTGCTGCGTTTCACGGGATGCCGACTCCCGATTCGTTCTACATGATGCCACCTCCTGCTCCATTCCAAGGGATGCCACCTACTGCCCCGTTCCACGGGATGCCACCTACTGCTCCGTTCCAAGGGATGCCACCTACTGCCCCGTTCCACGGGATGCCACCAACTGCTCCGTTCCAAGGGATGCCACCTGCTGCCCCATTCCACGGGATGCCACCTACTGCTCCATTCCAAGGGATGCCGCCTACTGCCCCGTTCCAAGGGATGCCGCCTACTGCCCCGTTCCAAGGGATGCCGCCTGCTGCTTCGTTCCACGAGATGCCACCTGCTGCCCCGTTCCACGGGATGTCACCTGCTGCTTCGTTCCAAGGGATGCCACCTACTGCTTCATTCCATGAGATGCCACCTACTGCTTCGTTCCACGGGATGCCACCTACTGCCCCGTTCCACGGGATGCAACCTGCTGCTTCGTTCCACGGGATGTCAACTGCTGCTCCAACACCAAATTACTTGCCGGATTACAGGAGGTTTTGGGTGGCACTTCAGGTATGTAACTAGGTGCATATAGTTTGTTTGCTTGGTGCTGCCTCATTTTCATGTGTAGTGCTTCTTGTAGGAAAACATAAAACATTGATATATTTAACTACACAATTAGGTACACTACAATAATTCAAAGAGCATTATGATTTAAATAATGTATTCCTCATCTGTCAAATGCTTGACTTGTAACTTTCTTTACTCTGGATGAAGTTTTTGTTTATTGAATTTTATTTAAAAATTATGGTTTCTCTCTCCTTATTTCCATCATCTCCGAATGAGCCAAAATTTCACCATTTTTTGGCTTGGGGTGTGATGGAATAAATCAAAATAGATCTCTAAATTGTTTGAGCTTTTATAATTAATGAAGTATTAGTCAATCAAACAATGCAACTTTTGACGTTGAGCCGGGGGTCTCTTTGGAAACAGCCTCTCTACTTTCAAGTAGGGGTAAGGTGTGCGTACACACACCCTCCCCAGACCCTACTCTTGTGGGATTTAACTGGGTTGTTGTTGTTGTTGGTTTCTCTCTCCTCTGCTTTGCTCTGCTCTCTCTCGTGTTTAACGGCTCTTCCTCGGAGTAGTCCCTGGCTCTTTGACTTTCACCGTCCGTCCTCCCTACCGGTGGTTTAGACGGTCGTAGGACGTTAAGTAGGCATGGCGCCGGTGGAAGATAAGCAGCGGGAAGCGAGATTGAGATGGTTTGGTCATGTGAGACGGCGGAATGCTGACGCCTCTGTGGGGAAGTAGGGGAAGGGGTAGACTTAGGAAGAATTGGAAGGAGATGATTAGACAGGATTTATGACTTCTCACCCTGACTAAGGATATGGCTTTAGTTAGAAACCTTTGGAGAACTAGAATTAGAGTAGCTGGATAGGGGCTGGTGCTTCAGAGATTTTTTGTAGTGTGTTTTGTTTGATTGGAAATTTTTGTTATTGCTTGCAGAACTTTCATTCCATTATACTTGATGCTTTATTTGTGTTATATTGTGATTCTTATCATATTTTGTGCAGTTGGAGTTAAGGGTCTCTTGGAAACAGCCTCCCTACTTCCAAGTAGGGGCAAGGTCTGCGTACACACACCCTTGGGATTCAACTGGGTTGTTGTTGTTTAGCAAACAATCATCTTTGAGCAAATAATATGTCAAAACTCCACAAAAGTGCAATTGGTTACCATAAACAAAATGGACTTCTTTATCTTTTGTGCCAAATAACCAAAAATGATTAATTTTTCAATCGAAAATATGCATGATTGGTTTCAACTCTTTCAAGTGTACCATCAAATTCCTGAATCCAATATTTGTTCAATTTGGAACATTTTGTGTATTCATGCATCTAAAACACTAATATGATTTAACATGAGAGAAAAAGTTAGAAATACCTATCATGAAACGAATCAAATGGGCAAAAGTAAGTCTTCGAAACACAACTACAAAATTGTTGTTGTAGAAAAAACTCTAAAATTAGGATAGGCTAATCAATCTTTCTTTCATGCAGTACGTGCACTCTCTGTGGTATATGCATGAGAGATTTTTCAGAAACAGCCTAGATGCATCGGAATGGGCAATTCATGGCATTTGGGCCATTCCTGAGTATGACTGCGGACATGGCTCTCAAATAGAAGTGAACTGGGAGGATCCCGTTTTTTCAAATGCAATGCGGCCTTGGAAATCTTTAACATTCTGCAGCGACAAGGAGCATATGACAGATGTCTGGTCCAAACACGGCAAATTACAAGAATATCCCTTTGGAGAGTACATCTCCATAGGGATCCTAGTATACAACGATCTAAACATACAGGAGAAAGTAATTCAAGCATGTAAGTCATTTTTTCTTCAACCCATACTCTTCTTTAGTAATTACTTTTTAAGCTTTGTTAAGGATTCAATTATTAGGCTTAATGATTTTAGTATATTTTTTATCTTGAGCACATTATTTTATAAAGAGTATGTTTCAATCTTTATATCAAAAGCTAAATGGTGAAAGTAGCTACCTCTCAAAGGGTAGCTTGTTTTATTTGTTAGGGAATTTGTTTGCATGTTTGAGTGTTTTCACTGTTTTGAGATGATGTCTCATTTTTATGACCAAGAAACTATTTCCTATTGTCACACCGTTTCTATCAATAAAATTGAAACTTTCAAGGTCTTACTACCTTACTATATGAGGACTCTAAGCATATGATTTTGATTGTAGAGGTCTAAGCATTGTGTGCATGTGTGGTATGTTTTGAAATTTGTAACTGAAGTGTGAGAAAGTTCCCGTGATATGTTTTCATCTAGATGAAATGCTAGATTCAGAGCATAAGGGCATTGAAGACATTGGTCCAAGAGAAAAAGACAAGGGATGGAAGAAAGTGAAGGCCTCGGAGTTCTTTAAAAAGCTTACTCAACTTCTAGGTGCAAGGCCCAAAATAGTAGGGGTGAAGAAAGACAAATATATGCTTTTGTCTGAAATCAGGCCTCTAATCCTCTACAATCACCTCCAACAAAGCTACGAGTTAGAAGACATCGACGGACTTTGGAACTCAGGCTTTGATGAAAATGATTGGCTATATCTCTAAATATTTCGTGTACAAAGGGTGGTAGGAGTAGTCAAATATTTGAGTATTCAGGACTTTTGTCTTTGGGCTTGTGTGCTAGCTTATGTTTAGTTTATGTCATGTGGTGAATCTTGTATATACTTGTGAATATTGGCTTTGACACATTCAAGAGTGTTTCTTGGATGTTTCATTGTGTTGTGAAACCTATTGAGAATCATCGTTTTGACCCATGAGTGTTAGAGCTACATTGTGCACACACCCACACCTTGAGGCACAAAGTGTTTGAGGCACAAATACAATTCCACTCCATTCCCCATTTCCACCATGACCCTCACTTATCCATATTACCCACTTACTTACCTGAAAAGAATTCTTTGTGCTGATTTTGCTTGATGGAGAGCTCTTGATTGGGAATATTTTTATTGATGCTTGATTCACGTTTAACAATTTGATATTAGTATTTAGTTGCACTTTGCACTTGATTCCTAACCAATCATGATATCCCTGTGGACTCGACATCCCTTATTTCCACTACTATACTCATTCTATTTACGTTTTCCACATTTCTATTTCACTTCATATCACATCTCTTTTTGATTGAGGGTTCTGCTATCAAACGACATATCAAAAAATTCTTCGCATAAAAACTGGCACCATTGCCGAGGATAGCAACAGTTTTGAGTGCTTTGTGTTAGCTAACATTACATGAAAGTTGTTAGTGGAGACAAGGCCATTCTTTTTTTGTTATTTGTTTGCATTTGTTTTTCTTGTTTTTTGGCTTCTCTTTGTAGGTGTGCAATCATGGAGGATATTGATTCCATCATTGAAAAGCTTCATTTGGAGCATGAACTCTATGTTCAAAGTCTTGCTCTTGCTCCCACTACTCCCAAATTTGAGTGGTCACTTAGTCTCTGTTCTGTACGCCTGATCTAATTAAATCTGATCTGAATTTTTGAAATTCTGATTTGATATGATTGAATCTGATCTAATTGGGTTTGATCTGATTTGATTGAATCTGATCTGATTGGGTCTGATCTCATCTAATTGAATCTAATCTGATCTGATTGGACCTGATCTGATTAAATCTGATTTTCTCTCATTAGATCCGGTGTAAATGAATTTAAATTTGATTTAAATTAAACTTAAAATTATTACAAAATTTAATAGTTTTAAAGTATTACAATATATATATATATATATATATATAAATTAAAATAAGAAAATCAACTAATCATTAATATGTTTAAACTCTTTTAAAAATATTAAACATTTTTTCAATATCACAACTTTTTTAATTTTTGTGAAAACTAAATAATCAGTATTAAAATAAACAAAGATTAGAAAATATTGATGCTATTCTACAAAATTATCACATTCTATATACATATTACATAATAATATATTTCATGTTACAAATTAAAGATCATATAAAATTTTAAACACTAATATCATTTTCACTTCTATCAATTTTGTCATAAACTCACCTTTGAGTATATTATACCATCTTAAAGTTTAAAATTAAGTTTTGTGTAAATATTTTATGAACAAGTATTTTAAAATAACTCTCTTTAAAGCATGAAAAATAAAACTTTTTAAGCTTTAACATTGCTTCCATGCATCATTTCTATCTTACAAGCTAAACAATTATATAAAATAATGGGTTGTAGTTGAAATATAATAATAATAATAATAATAATACAACAATAATATTTAAAATTATAATATTAAGATTTAGGTGTGTGTAGTTTTAATTAAAGTTATGTGATTTAATCAAATAATAGTAATTATTATTTAATCCTTGAAAAATATAAATATTACTCCCTCCGTCCCACTCTCTTTGTCCACTTACCTTTTGGCACACCATCCAATGCACTTCTTTAATCCATTTTATCTTGTAATTTGTATATTAAAAAATTATAGAAATTATATATTAATAATCTATATGTTAAGACAATTCAAACAAGATCACACATGACTATATTTAGGCTTACAGATTGAGAGAATTTGATTAGTCAAAGTGCTTAGATGAACAGTTCCAAAAGTCAAAAGTGGACAAAGAGAGTGGGACGAAGGTAGTATCTTATATATTTTTTCTTGATTTGATATTATTGGATTTGATTTGGTCTAATCTGATTCAATCTGGTCTGATCTAATTGGATCTAATCTAATCTAATCTGATTGGATCTGATCTAATTGGATCTAATCTGATCTGATTGAGTCTAATCTGATCTGATTGAGTCCGATCTGATCTGATTGGATCTGATTTGATTAGGTCTGGTCTGATCTAGTCTGATTTTAATAAAAATAAGTAATAAGTAGAAAAAATAAGTCCTACGGAACGGACCCTTAGTGACTTTGAATATATTCCCATCCACCCGGCAATTTCTTTACCTAAAGTTCCATATCCTATTTCTTACCCTACATCATCACCTCCTTCTTTACCCATAAACCTTCCAATTTTACCATATCATCCTCCTTCAATGTACAATATGTTGGTTGGCCTCAAGCTTATCCTACGCCAAACCCATATTACCTTGCCTCTTATCCTTACTACTCTCCCCAGACATTCCCTTGCAATCCTTATCAAAGTGGAGAGGTAGTGGGATCAAGAGAGGAAGATACACCGGTGGAGGAGTACTTGGAGATTATCATTGACAAAGGTAAGGAGTCGTGTGATCATGGATGAGCCAATTAGTTATGAACCCAAACCTCCACCCCTTGATGATCAAGGGAGGCTTGGGCGTAGATTCATCACATGCCTTCGAGAGGCCGGAGCTTCCTTATCCTCCAACCTTCGGTTTGCACTTCTCTACCACTTCTTTTAAATACAAGCCTAGCAATACTTACATTGATGTGCATCCTCATTGGCTAGGCTTTCCATTTGAGGCGGGAGAACACTTTCTCCCGCATTGCTCACCGATTCGGGAGAGGATTTATGTTTCATTTGATCAATCCTTTACTCTCCCGATCATCACCCTCATGTTCACTACCTTTTCAAAACCAAAGGGAGTGTTTCTTGGGAAGTAATTGAAGTTATTTTGGCTTCCCAACTTCAAACACTTCAAAGGTATTTTCCTAGGGAAGCACCTAAAGGAATTTCTTTTAAAAACAAAATCGTCAAGAGAATGACGTTAAAAGAGCACTTGTTGGGAGGCAACCCAAGCTTTATTTATTTAATTCCTTTTTTTTACTTTCTTTCAATAATGAGCTCCCTAACTTTCTACTTTGAGCTTCTCTTTGTGGATTGTTTTGTTTGGATATAGGTGCGGGGCTAAATAAAGAGAAGTTGGGAGAATTTGACTATGAGGGTCACTTTGGAAGATCATATTTTGTCTTTTAAGGCTTAAGGGGTTGAATGGTTGATGATGAACATCACTCTTGAACTTCATGGATCATGACAACAATACAAACTTTCCACTCGTTCTCATATGCTTACGGAGTTTGCGTTTCTCTACCCTTTTACTCTATGCTTAGTTTGTATTTGGGACGCCCTGACGTTTTCTTTGCATGTGCGTGAAAGAGTATTATTTTTTGCTTGTGAGAATTGAGTTGGGATGTGCTTCATGTCTAGTTGTTGTCATGTTATGTTTTAAGTTGAGTTGCATTTATTCTCTCCCACCCACCTTTGTGCTTGAAGTGATTCATATGTGCTTTTCACACTCTTTACCCCCTTGTTTTTCATGTCTCTTGACACCGAGGGCGGTATCTCGATCTAAGTGTGGTGGCTCGCATCAAATAATTGACTTATCAGTGGTAGGAATAGCTTTTAAGAGTAGGTTCAAACTTCAAAAACTATTTTTGACCAATTAGAGTAAGCTAACTCTATAAATATTTGCAAACCCAGAATTAGATTTAGAGAGTTGGATTTTTAGGTTTGGAAGAATCCCACCAACCTCAACCGTTTCTTCAATTTTTATAACATACTCTTCCACCATTTTTTCTTAAATTAAATTGGATGCTCCTTATAGATACGTACCAAGTAAAAAAAAATTCTTCAAATTTTACTCCTAATTTTTTTTTCAAAAAATTATTTCACCTCTTCAAATTTATTTTTATTTCCCTACCGGTCACTCTTTATAATTTTTTTAAGGATATTGACAT
Organism: Cuscuta australis; assembly: GCA_003260385.1. Classification (NCBI taxonomy): domain Eukaryota; kingdom Viridiplantae; phylum Streptophyta; class Magnoliopsida; order Solanales; family Convolvulaceae; genus Cuscuta; species Cuscuta australis. Next base: position 2,042,692 of record NQVE01000156.1, read on the forward strand.
ATGTACTCCAAATTTTACAAGTTACACTTCACTTTTAAAATTTTGGGTAAATATTGACCAAGTTGCCCTTACTTTCATAATATTCCATATATTCACTTTAATTTATTGTAACATAATGAACACCTTATTTAATTAAACTTCATGCACTCCCTATTTTTTCCCTAGCTCTTTGAATCATAGTCTACAATTATAAAACTATTTATTAATAAATTATAAAGAAATTTCATTGTGCCTTTATTATACTTCATCAGTATTTTATCATACCTAATAAGGAGTGATAACAATGCACTCTATTTTTTGAATATTATTATCATGTAATATCTATTAATACATTTTCAATACGCATTAAGCATGTAGAGTTATTGCCCCCACTAGGTTTGAACGTATGACCTCCCGTACGAGACAAATGCCATTAGATCATAAGGTCTTTGGCCTATGCAATTTATTAATGTGATAAAATTGTACATGGTAATATTTTATTATAAAAAATTTTTAAAAAAATTATTAGAGATAATTAAATGACATAGAAATTCACTCTATATACTTAAAATAAATTAACTCAAATTTTATTAAAATAGGAGCAATAGATACAGTATCGAAATGATTAATATATTAAATGATTAAAATTCATTTAAAAAAATAAAAACAGGAAACTTATGATTTGTTCCGTATAGAATGTTTCTTTTTAACATTGTAAAAGAATGCTAGAATGGGTAATTTGGTCAATATCCACCAATATAGAGAAAGTTGAGTGCATCTAGTAAAAATTGGAGTGTATATATCAATAGCCTTTTTTAAATTTATTTTATGTAGAGAGTAACTTTTTAGATAAAACATTTTAAAAATTGAATTAATATTGTGTGGGACTATGTTGAAGTTATGGGTTTTTTGTTATAAAAGTAATACTACCTCCGTTCCACTCTCCTTGTCCACTTTTGACTTTTGGAACTGTTTATCTAAGCACTTTGACTCATCAAATTCTCTCAATGTGTAAGCCTAAATATAGTCATGTGTGATCTTGTTTGATTTGTCTTAACATATAGATTATTAATATATAATTTCTATAATTTTTTAATATACAAATTACAAGATAAAATGGATTAAAGAAGTGCATTGGATGGTGTGCCAAAAGGTAAGTGGACAAAGAGAGTGGGACGGAGGGGAGTACTACGTATTTAAAAAGTTAGAGCATCTCCAAGGGGAGAGCTATTTTTTTGTCTTCTATTTGCCTTTTTAGCATTCCAACAGTGTTTTAGCAATACATTTTTTTACCTTCACTCCAACCATATCATCTATATTTTAGTTTATATAATAAATTATTATTTTTAAACTACCCCATTAATTGAAAATTAGCAATATCCTTTGAAAAAACAATATCATTTTTTAGAGATAGATCTACGGATTGATCGAAAAGTAAAACATATATCTATTCAAGAACATAATTGTTCATAAGAAAAATCAATGATTTTCGGAGATCGATTTTTTTTCTTTTGGAACTGAGTCTGATGAATAAAAATATCGATGACACTTTGTAGACTAAAATCAGAATCTCAAACTTTTTTCAAACTCAAATTCAATGTATTGGAGTTGGAAACAAAGATTGGATAAAAGACAAGAAGAGAAATAGAGTAATAAATAGTCAATAATTGAAAGAAAACCAAAGAATGAGATCCATGGACTATGGATAAGCAAGAACAAAGGTTGAAGACGAGAGGGAAGGAGGCAAGGATCGGATGTGAAAAGAGAAGTAAAAAAATAGAAGATAGCATAGTACCTTTCAAATATAGAAGGTGGTGGAGTAGAAATAGAATGGCTTTTATTTTATGGCTTATGGGTTGGAGTCCTATTTTATGAGCAGTAAAAGCTATAACATTTATTTTTTACACTTTAGTCAATTTTAGAGGATGCATTGGAGTTGCTCTTAGTAGGTTTAAACATTTGAACAGTTGATGTTACGGGTGTTAAAGTTGTTTTTCTAAGCTTATTTGTTACAACCACCCCCAAAGGCTTCGGTGATGTAACAAGATTTATCTCTAAGTAGTAACTTGAAATTTTACTAAAATTAATTATTTCTATCATTCTATGTTTGATGATTCCAAATATGGATATTAGCTATTTTATAGTTGAATTCAAATGAATTCTTTGGTGAACTATATTGATTATTAGATATTGTTATTTGTTTTACTTTTGAATAGTAAAAAAATTACATTCTTAATCATATTCACTTTTACAAAGTGAAAACCTTGCAATGCTAAAAATGACATCCCTAAATTGACACTCCCAATTTTGATATCATTTAAAGTGAGAGCATTGCATCCTTTCCAATTGCACCACGTTTAATTTTGGTGGACCAAAGTGACCACGAAGTCAATAAAATGAAAGAGTAAATTCTATAATTGGTCCTTTATAACAGGAGGGTTTCCCTATTTAGTCCTCTATTTTCAAATATTATCCCAGTGGTCCTTCTTTTATGGGTACCTTTCCACAAATAGTCCTTTTTTTGATTTTCTATCATGTTGGTGTTAATTTGAGGGCTAAAAGTGTAATTTTACAATGATAATATATCTTTTTTGTCACAAACAATTCCAAAGGCTGTTCCGTTTGCGTCGTTTGTGAATTACAGTCGCTTTTTACTACAACGATAGTCTACAAATGTGATCTTTCGTCAGAATCCTAGCCCACAATCATAGTCTTTATTTGTGTGTTATCCGCTTAACCAATATCAGAACACGTCACTAGACATAATGTTGATGTTAAATTATACTTTTAGCCTTTAAATTAACACCAACACGGTAGAAGATCAAAAAAAGGACCATTTGTGGAAAGGTACCCTTAAAAAAAGGACTACGGGAGTAATATTTGATAATAAAGGACTAAATATGGAAACCCCCATGTTATAAAGTACCAATTATGAAATTTACTCAAAATGAAACATGCTCCCATTGGAGATGGTGCAAGGGTCCATTGGGGACGAGACGTGCTAGGGGATTTGCAGGAGGAGGACTGGAAACAATAAATTTTATTTATAGAACACCATAGGTATCTAATTCAAATTTGATCAGACAATATCAGATCAGGTGAACGGAACACAACCTTAAATCTATATGAAAAAGAGAAAAAAAATTCTTTCAAAAAGGAAATATAATCTAAAAAACTGGAAAAAAGACTTTATTTTCTAATTTAATATTCTTTTCACTCCACTAAATAAGACAAGAAAAATAATTAAATTAAACTATAAAAAATAAAAACTACTTGAAAAATATATAAACACAAATATGGATAACAAAGTGTCATTGTGGTGCCTGTTTGGGAGGTTTTATATTATAAATTTGGATGAAATTATTTTTGTTTATATATATATATATAGAGAGAGAGAGAGACAAGCTTTTTTATTGGATAATTAAAATTGGAGATGGAAAGTTTGGACAAGTAATTGATGGAACAATTGACGTTGAAATTTTGCCTGAATTCTTGATTCTAGACATGAGTTCTCTCTCAAGAGTATAGTGAACTTCACTTATCCGAACCTATTGGAGAATAAGAAAAGTCATTCTTTTTTCGAGGATAAGGCAATACTAGCACCCACGCTCGAAGTTGTAGAAGTGGAAAACGAATTTTTCCTATCACTCATTCCCGAAAATCAAATGGTGTACTTGAGTTCAGATTCTTTATGCCAGGCAGATTCAAATGTACTACCTCCGTTTCTCAAAACGGTTCCTATTTTGACTTTGGGGAAAAATAAGGAAGTGTTAAATTGTAGTTGACTTTCCAATTTTGCCCTTGATGTGATGGGTAAAAGTAAGATGGGGTAGTTTAGTTGTTAGTGAAAAAGTATGATGTGATAGGTATGGTATGAAAAAGTAAGGGTAAAAGTGGTTTTTTAATAGATAAGGGAAGTGTTTTGAGAAAAACAAAAAAATGAAAGAGACAGGGTTTTAAGAAATGGAGGGAGTAGGTGTTAATGACAATTAGATAACAGTTGAATTTTGAATAAAATCAAATGATCGGGAATTCCAAACCATAAATAGTTTTAAAATAAAGGAGTACTAATTATGTTATTAAGAAATATGGACCAAACATCTGGACTATGTAGTCGCACAAAATTAACTATTGACGAGCTGCAAAAGAACATTATCAGTGTTATAGTGGTTTCAAGAAATTGAGTGTGGAAAAAGTTTACATTCCTCGGATGAATTTGCGTTGGTACCATTTGATACAGGAATACCCCTAAAGTTCTAGAGAAAATAGTTTCCAATAGCCTTATGTTTTGTTATGACTATCAACAAAAGTCAAGGTCAAATATTGTCATTTATTCTATTATTTTTAACTAAGTCGGTGTTCACTCATGGTAGCTTTATGTTGCTGTTTTGCGAGTGAATACAAAGACATGACTAAAAATATCGGTCATAGATGATAATGAAAACCCTTGCAACATACTAAAAATGTTTCCAGAAAAATATTGCATTACTTTTTTTAAAATCGACAAAAAATTTGTTTGACCCCGTGCGTGGCACGGGTCGAAATACTAGTATATATATATCTGGTTGTGTGTAGTTCTCAAACTGGAAGGAACCAATTTCGAAGATGACGTAACCGACCAATTTGTCAGCTCGGCTCCCGGTGTCTTTTTTATTTTGCAAAAGATAACCTAAAGGTGAATATTAGAGTGCAACTCCAAAAAGTTACTCCCTCCATCCCAAATTATTTGGAACATTTCAAACAACGTGCAAAATATCATCACTTTTAAAATTATTATATTTTCAAATTGGTAGACTAATAAAAAATAAAAATTACACCTTTCAAAAGTATATGAAAAATTTTACAAAACAAGATGCGACAAGAATATTTTATTTTATCAAATAGCCAACCAAAACGAGTAAACAATCAAATGTTATCGATAGGCCAAAATAGTAACAGTGGCATTCTTTCTGTGACGGATGGAGTAGTATGTGCAACTCTAGCCAACCCTAATAAATAATCCTCATTTCATACATGTCCATTCAATTAAACAAAAAACATGTACGGGGTAAATAATCTTTTGCATTCAAAGTATATCCACTTTTTCAATAGATTTTCATTGAATTGAAATCAATAATCTGGAAAAAACTTTTGTGAAAGTATTATAACACGAAAACTACTTATTAAAACATGTACCGCCGTAATCCTAACAAGCAACCATGGAGTTTATTGCCCACCTATGATTTGAGAAGTGTGCACCAACACTCTTCTCTCTTTTTTCTTTATTATTTTTCCTTTTTTCTTAAAAAGAAGAAAAAATGTTTGTGTTTGAATTAATGAAAAGTAGTTTTACAAAACTATAATAATTCAATTTGGTTTTACAAATTCCATGAAATATAAAAAAATTAAAAATGTAATTTATTTGTGTTTGAAATAACAATGAAATATAAAAAATTAAAATACAATTCATTTTTTCTCAAATTAAAGATTTTCGTTTCTGTCTAATAAAAGTTCTTAGTTTTTAAATCTATTGAGACTAAAAGAATACAAAGTAAATTCTTTTTAATATTTGGTTAACTATATATTCATACCAATTTCTGGACCGGTTTGTAACACATTTTCTTCATGACATAATTTTCTCTATTCTACAAAAGTATTTTTTTTCATATACTTTTATTTTTATTCATTTTTTTAATCTTTTTACTTTTATTTTAATTTTTATGAAAATAAAAGAAATTTTATAAAATTAATTTTAAAAAAATCAAGATGAGAGAAAAAAGAAACCAGAAAATATGAAATGAACTTCAAAGCAAAATAATGAAAATATTTCAATGATTTTTTTATTTAATAATTTTTTTACTTCAAACACAAAAAAATAATTATTAAAATATTACAAAGTAGAAAATAGTTTCAAAAAAAGAACTTAAAACCATTTACTAAATAAAGTTTTAAAAAGAAGTTAAATTACATTCATGAAAAAAAGAGAAGAAAAATGAAAAATAACATACAAAAATGCACCACGCGAGAAAAGAAGTATTGTTTGATGTAGAAGCGTGGAAGACGTTGGAGCGCCCCTACACATGTTCTAATATTTGAAGGATACTTTGTATATAAACATTAACATAGGAATATTAGAACCACATGGGCCAACAATGTATATTTCGAAATCATAGGGGGTAACGATTTACATTTAACAAATTTTAGGTGGCATTGGTGCGATAAACACAACAATCATCTCCCTCTCCCCACCCCACCACACCCCCCTCTCGAACACTCCTGCACATGTTCTAATATTTGAAGGATACTTTCTATATAGACATTAACATAGAAATATTAGAACCACATAGACCAATAATGTAAGTTTCGAAATCATGGGGGTAACGGTGTACATCTAACAAACTTAAAGTGACATTGGTGCGATAAACTCAACAAACATCCCTCTCCTCTCTCTCTCTCTCATCACCTCCCCGTCGATCTCTCTCCCTCAACTTTCCGGTGACGCAGAACGCAGATCCCACAAGATCTAATGTCTTAATTATACTTTTTTGAGCTTAGATCTGATGGCAACTATGAATGTTTGGATTCAGGAGGAATATAACGGCTGATCTCATATATAAGCGCTCCTTTTACTATACGAATTAAAAGGTTAAGATCTAAAACCGTAATGAATCAAAGCCATCCTGCTCCTTTTAATATAACGTCTGATCTCTTATATTCAGGAGTATTTGATTCATTTCGGTTTAAGATCTCTTAACCTTTTAATTCATATAGTAAATACAGAAACGTCACAATTACGCATAAAATATTCAAGAATTTTCAATCGATCGGACATACCGTGTGTTCCATCGGCGATCTGCTCAGGCGAGACGATTAGCCAAATCTACGTACTGTTTTTTTCTCTATCTTGCTTTCTTTTTTTCCCCTTTTATTTTTCCTTTTATGTCGCCTGGGTTTGAGTAGGTTACAGAGTAGGTATCAAGTACATCCTGTCGATTTATGAATTCAATACGGTGTATTTTAAGTTTGGACACGGCTACCCTTAACCAAAAAATATACCTCATTTGTATACCACAGGTTTGCACAAATATTTCAATGGTTTACACCGACACAAGTATTGGTGCGTTAATAAAAATTCACACGGACACAAATGTTGGTGTATTTAACAAAAATTAGTTTTATACCAACACAAAATGTTGGTGCAAAACTGCGGGGTACAAATTGGGATACAAAACTTGAAGTACAAATAGCATAATCCTTTAAGTTTACCAAACCCGTCAAACTTCCTCTTTTTTTTCTCTTTTTTTTATGCACCAAAATAAGGTATCCTATTTGTACATCAAGGAAACACATACAAATACAGATATTTGATGCATGTGGATTAAAGACATTAGGACTCTCTTCCGTCCAATTTAATTTTTTGATCTGATCTGATTGCATTTGATCTAATCTGGCCTGATCTAATTATATTTTATTTTCATTTAATTCATAAAAAATTATAATATACAACTTTTTAATGATCTTTACTTTTTATTTTCTCATCTCTCTTTTTTTGAAAATTTTAATTTTTAAATTTCATTTTATTTTAGTTTTGATTTGTTTTAACTTTTATTTTAATTTTATTTTTTACATGTATTATACAATAACTTCCAAGAAAAGTGATTTTAAAAAAATAATTTTCCTAGCAACCAAGTCGAACTGTTACTTCCCTTGGCTTTTCAGATCGAAATGTCAAGTGAAAAAGTCATTAGCCAAACAATGATTTTGGTTGTTCACTTAATCAAAAAAGTCAAAGTCAGTCAAAGATGTCAAAAGTTATCCAAAAAGTTATTTTTCAAACACGATCATAGTTAGATTAGATTTATAATCAACAAAGTAATTTTTTTATCAAGACTATAATTGTGTGGTGAGCAAGCTTTGGGATATACTTTTGATGCACCCTAGCCTATCTGTAAATTAAATGTCAAATTTGAAATGTCACCATGCTAAAATAGATAGCGAAATACAAAAAAAAATCAAACATGATTATCTACCCAATATCATGTATTAAAACTATAGTTAGCTCATACTTGTACTATATTATAAAATAAAAATAGATTTTCTAAAACATAATAGATGAATAAAATATTCTGGAAAATATTAATTATTAAATATCTAAAAATAATGCTCCGTATTAATTTATCTTTAGGAGAATTAAATTCGAGAAGAACTTATAGCAAATTTGTTTTTTTAAGAACAATTTAATATAAAGATAAATTCAATAACATAAAAATTATTACTAAATAAAACTTTTAATACTGTAAAAAAAGGTGGGATGTGTGTTGAAAAGAAGGAAAATGCTAGGGGTACACCAAAAGTGTACCCCAAAACATCCCCACCCCCTCCATCACCACACAAAAAGGCAAGAAAAATTCAAAAATAAAAAAATAAAAAATAAAAACAAAATAAATTGAATGGTAGAAAGGGGAGTGGTGTACCCCTAACATATCCCTAAAAAGAATTCAATTTAGAGTATTTAGTTTCTTTATTTTTTTTTAGAGCTTAGGGGTTGTTAAAAAAACCGTTTATAATTTTTATTTATTTTTAAAGGTGTGACCATATGTATAGATAGTGTTTAAAGGTTTGAACAATTGATTTTCCCTTCATATCCAATAAATCTTCTCCTCTCATTCCTTCGTCTCTTAAAGATTTTCATGATTTAACTTTTAGTCAAACAATGACACACACTTTTTAACTACAAATCATGTAAAAAAATGTAATTAGTTATAATGTAAATTTAGTAAAATTGGATATATTTAAAAATTTAGGTTCGATACATCAAATTTTTTAATATTCAACTATTTAAACTATATCTAATTCGTGGTTAAATGATGTCATAGTTTGACAAAAAAAAAGTAAAACTATGACAGTCTTTTAGGGATGAAAAGAGAGTATAATGTTTTAAATACATCTGTGCATCCATTCATATCATTATATTAAAGGGAGAGCTCTGAGTAAAAACTACTACCTCCGTCATAGAGGATTTGTCCACTTTCATTTTTACACATCATCCAATACACTTCTTTACTCTATTTTATCTTGTAATTTGTATATTAAAAAATTATAGAAATTATATATTAATAATATACTCCCTCCGTCCCATGAAACATGGGATGTTTTGTTTTTTGAAGAGATTTAAGAGAGTGTATTTTGGTATTGAATTTCCAAAAATGTCCTTTGATGTGATGGGTAAAAATAAGATTTGATGTGTAGATTATTAATAAAAAAGTATGATGTGATAGGCAGGGTATGAAAAAGTAAGTGGTAAAAGTGACTTTTTAATAGAAATGAGAAGTGTTTTATAGGACGGATGAAAAAAGAAAGGAGAAAAGTTTTATGGGACGGAGGGAGTATATGTTAAGACAAATCAAACAAGATCACACATGACTAGATTAACAATTCCAAAAGTCAAAAGTGGACGAATATAGCAGGATGGAGGAAGTATTAAAATAAAAAAAATGAATCATAAGTCTTTTAAGACCAAGCTAGAAGTTTACACTGTCAGACTCACGATAATGTCACATTTTAAATGTTAGACTATTACAGCCACGCTGCTATCCATCGTCACCGGCCACTATAGTGCCCCCTCGAACAACCGACAATTGACAAATCACAGTAACATATTACACTATTATCGTTTTTCTATCACATTGTCAATGCACACTCTTACATCATACTACCATTATACTCCTACCCAAAGCGATTTCTATTTTGGTATTTTCATACTCCGTATTTGTTAAACTCTTACCCAAAGCGATTTCTTGGTTATAAATTGTAATTAGATGCTAGTAATGGAGGTGCTTTACAATATCACTTTTCTATCCTATAAATAATGCTTGTCCCAAATATTTACAAGAGAGAGATTGGCAAATTACATATTTTCTCCTTACTCAAAAACACATTTTTTACTTTCAATAAAACACTTTATTTTTTATTAAAAAATTATTTTTATCTTTATTTTTTCACTCTACTTATCATACTATAATTTTTTTAATAATTTATCAATCGCATCTTACTTTTATCTATCACATCAAAGACAAAACTAGAAGTCAACAACAATTTATCATTTTCTTATTTTTAAACTTATCAAACTAGAAACACATTGTTAGAAGAGACTGACAAGTGACAAGGGAGGTCCTACTGAAAAAATTCACAACCAAGACGAAATTGTCAAAATCATGTTCCCCACTTTAACAATTTCACATGCACTCCATCGAACAACGTGCAAAAGCACAAAAAAATAGAGTTGGCTAAGGGCCAATTTGAGAATAGCGTTAAAAATTAGCGTCAACATTTTAAAAAAATTATCTAGGGCTAGCGTTTAGTGTTAGCGTTTTCAAAGTAAATTGCACCGTTAAAATTTTATCCAAAACGTTAATGCTAATCCCTAACGTTATTCCCAAGCAGACTCTAAAACACTGAGAATTTCGTAAATCTCAATAATTGAGAGAAACAAAATATTCTCTTCAAAATATTCAAAGTGTACTTTATTTTAATATTATTACTCCCTAATTTTTATGACATTGAGAAAGTGTCATTATCAATTACGGAGTATTCATTTTAAAACAAATATGTACTCTATGTTTTTTTTTAAATATTTCATTTTTTTTGTTTTTTCCTAAAACATTTTTAATTTCTATTAAAAACTACATTTATTCTTATTTTTGTACTATATCTATCGTATCATATTTTTCATTCATAATACTCCGGTCATTTTTGTACAATTTTGTATCTATCATATTTTACTTTTATCAATCACATCAATGTCAAAATTGTAAAGTTAACCACAAATATATATACTCCTATCTCCTAAAAGTCAAAATATATAGAAACTAAAGGGTATCCCAGGTGAAAAGTGACAGGTGAAATATGACTGGTCAACAAATTAATTGGTGTTCGAAGAAGCGTAGAATGTTTGGGAAATGACCAGTCACCTCTTTCCTTCGGCATGGCCATTACTGGAAGCAAATCGAGGGATTAACTCATTTGATTGGCACAATTAGATTGCAAGGGTTTGATTGATGGACACAATGCTAGGCAATGGCAAGCATAGAGCAATCTCGATATATTACCCCGACATCTTCGAAACTTAATGACGGAGTGAGAATCGCGCTAAATCGCTGGACAACATGATTGAGGGTGAAATTTGCACCCATCCACGATTAGCCCACCGAATGACAGGTCAAGGGCGCATTATCTTGTGTAGATGCTGATTGGCGCTAGATCTACGCTCGAGGAAAAGCTTGTTACTGTTGGAGTTCCCACATCGGAAAATAAAGATGAGTATCACTTGCACATATTGAAGGGTGAAGCCTTGCCTATCAGCTTAAGCTTTTGGGTTAGAATTGGTGGATCCCGACTTTATGTGCAAGTGGTTAATTTTACCAGACACTCTATCCGTTGTTCTCAGCCCATCGGAATTTTAACATGGTATCAGAGCAGGTTCGGTCCGGGTTTGATTGTTCATGGTTGTTTGGATGTGGGTTTAGCAAAAATGAGCTACCCGTATGTGGTTTGGGCTGAGTTGGCTAAAAAGAGATTGAGATGCCACCGCCAGTTGTGTGGGCTAGCTATAAGAGATTGAGATGCTAGACCCGTTTGTCCAAGTGCTAACTAGGCCAGGCTAGTTACCACTTGCGGAGGAGTGTTGGAGTTCCCACATCGGAAAATAAAGATGAGTATCACTTGCATATATTGAATGGTGAAGCCCTACTTATCAGCTTAAGCTTTTGGGTTAGAATCGGCGGATCCCGACTTTATGTGCAAGTGGTTAATTTTACCAGACACTCTATCCGTTGTTCTCAGCCCACCGGAATTTTAACATTGTTGGAGTTCCCACATCGGAAAATAAAGAAGAGTATCACTTGCATATATTGAAGGGTGAAACCCTACCTATCAGCTTAAGCTTTTGGGTTAGAATTGTGGATTCCGACTTTATATGCAAGTGGTTAATTTTACCCGACACTCTATCCGTTGTTCTCGGCCCGTCGGAATTTTAACATGGTATTAGAGCAGGTCCGGTCCGGGTTTGATTGTTCCTGGTTGTTTGGATGTGGGTTTAGCAAAAATGAGCTACCCGTCTGTGGTTTGGGCTGAGTTGGCTAAAAAGAGATTGAGATGCCACCGCCCGTTGTGTGGGCTAGCTATAAGAGATTGAGATGCTAGACCCGTTTGTCCAAGTGCTAACTAGGCATACTAGTTACCACTTGCGGGGGAGTGTTGGAGTTCCCACATCGGAAAGTAAAGAAGAAAATCACTTGCATACATTGAAGGGTGAAACCCTACTTATCAGCTTAAGCTTTTGGGTTAGAATTGTGGATCCCGACTTTATATGCAAGTGGTTAATTTTACCCGACACTCTATCCGTTGTTCTCGGCCCGCCGGAATTTTAACAAAAGCTTAAGCTGATAGGTAGGGCTTCACCTTTCAATATATGCAAGTGATACTCATCTTTATTTTCCGATGTGGGAACTCCAACAATTATTAAACCGACTATAATTTGTTATGGAACAATTATTTTCTTTGTTTTCATTATTTGTGATATTCTACGATAACTTCATATGATAAAAAGATATACACAACACATATACACACATATTTTTATATGTATGTATATATTTTTATGTGTCTACACATTTATTTTGTATTTAAAAATGTCTTATATTTTGAAATATCAATAAAGAAACAAAATATAAACATAAAAAATTAGGAAAAACAATATATAACAGATCGGATATTCGGATAAATATTTAAACGGATGAATATTTGTATCGAATTTTAAACGCATCGGATATACAATTACCAAATCTATATCCATTTACTAATCAGATATCTTTAATCGGATACGGATAATATATGTTTAAAACAGATGCAGATATTTCCTCTTTAAACGGATACGAATGCAGACGGTAAATGAAATTTTGGTTATTTGTTGAGAGCCCTAGGAATGGTGGCACTTGCCCTTAGTGAGTTTTGGAAAAAAAATTATTAGTACATTTAGTATCCTTATTTGATATTAATCAGAATTGATTAAGAAATGATTAAGAAGTACCTCATCTCACATATAGGGGTGTAAATTGATATTAATCAGATCGGATGTACCATTATCATATCTGTATCCGATTATATTTATCGGATATCAAATTTGGATACGAATTTTGACAGATACTAAAAAATCAAAACAGTATCCGCATATGTCAGATCTTAGTCGGATATCAAATATATCCGTATCCGTTTCTAAATTTTAAGTTAAATTGAAAAATACTCTAATTTCCAATTAAATTAAAATCGAAATATTGTTTACTCAATTGAAATTTGTTATGGACTATTTTTTTCTTATTTTTCTATAATTTATAATATTCAACGACAACTCCATATGGTAAAACGATACACAATACACATACACACATACTTTTATGTGTATACACGTATTTTTATGTGTTTACACATATATTTTGCATATAAAAATCTTATAATTTGAGATGTCAATAAAAAATAAAAAGTAATAATAAAAAAATCAGGAAAATTATATATAACGGATCAGGTATACAGATAAACGATTAACTAAATGGATGTTTATGCGGAGTAGATTATAAACAGATCAGATGCATGATTACCAAATCCGTATCCGTTTACCAATCGAATATCCTTAATCAGATACGGATAATAACCCCTTTTAACGGATGCATATATTTTCCGTATAAACGGATAAGGATGTGGGTGGTAATCGAATTTTCGGGTATTCATTTACAGCCTCCTCACATATTAAAACTTTCACTTTAACTTTTGTGGAGTTTATGGAAAAAATAAAACCATAATTTGATAGTTATGCATATAAGAGTAATGATAGATATAAAATCTTGTATATTAATCAAGAGGAAGCCTTTGGCTTTATATATACACACATACGTACAAGGAGAGAAAGCCTTGGCTATGCTAAACCCAAGGCACAAAGATAGGGAAGTTACACCATAGAGATAAGAATAAACACAAGATAAATACAAGTAGATACAATGAACCTAGACATTCTAGTTTACGTACACCCAAACGGTTGAAGTTTGAGGTAGCTCGGGTCTTGGGAAAAAACACTGATATGGACTACGATTCTGGAGGAGAGGAGTGGGCATGCGATTTATAAGATAGACCGCGGTTTGAAACGCATACGGCCAATAGGAAAGAGACATGGACGCATGATGTAGTAACAACAAACCCGTCTCAACAACATGACGGTGCCTGCGTTCAGACGTACCATTATGCTCAGGGGTGTGAGGTGGGGTAGTAAAGTGAGACACCCCGTGAGACGCAAGAAACGAACGCAGCTTAATATATTCTCCACCATTGTCGGAGTAAAGTGAGATGATGTGCCTGTTAAAAAACTTTTCCACCACTCTTTTATATATTCGAAAGATAGCGGAAACTTCAGATTTACGGCGCAATGGATAGAGCCATACATACTTGGTGAAATGATCAACAAAGATAACATAATATTTATAGCCATCAATAGACACATCATTGCAAGACCATACATCAGAATAAATAAGTTGTAACGGAGCAGTACTGGTAAGAGAATTATTTGAGAAAGGCAATTTATGACTTTTATTAATGGAACATGAAGAACAATGAAAAGTGTCAAGATCAAGTTTAGACACGTGTTTATTACAATAAGGTAACATGTTTAACAAGACTTTATTCGAGGGGTGCCCAAGAGCATGATGGAGATCGGACAGACCGACATGATGCACCTCCGGCGGACGAGCAGGAAGAGCGTAATAAACACCACCATGATTTTTACCGTGAAGAAGAGGCGCCCCCGTTGTCAGATCCTTAACCACAAAAGACAAAGGAAAAAGTTCAACAGAGACATGATTAGATTGACACAATTTTGAAACAGACATTAGATTTTTGGAGAGTTTAGGAACACACAAGACATTGGGTAAAGAAAGTGACCCAGAGGACGTGGGTATGGAAGTAGTACCAACATGAGAGATAGGTAGACTCTTACTGTTGCCCAGGCGGATCTCATCAGGACCCCCATAGTCAACGAACAATTGGAGATGCTGAGGCGCAAGAGTAATGTGGTGACTTGCACCACTGTCAAACATTCACTGAGTCATCCCATCAGCAGGAAGAGTTGTGGCGTGCACCGCATGAGCCGAAGAAGAAACCGTCTGCATGCCATGTTTACGGAGAAGGCGAGCCAGTTTACGGCAAACTTTAATGTCATACCCGGGAATGGAGCAGAAGTGGCAAGCTGGAGAGGACCCATCATGACGGCGGGACGACTTGAAGGACCCCCCAGAAGAAAAATGTTGATTACCAGAGGACCGAGAGGACGATGCCGACGAACCAGAAACACTGCCAATGTGTGCCAGTAGAGGGATGGCGTTGAGTAGCATTGGTAGTGGCCACCACGGTGGAAGTTGCATCATCAGTAAAGGTTAATTTGCGTTCAAAATCACGCAAAACGTCACCAAGTTCAGAAAACAGAAGTTTGGAGCCACGGATGAAGGCAGCAGATGCGACAGGATCATACTCCAGACCAAGCTGATTGAGGACATGCGACACCAGATCCTCTTCCGCAACTGGACTTTGATTAAGCGCAAGCTCATTGGCAAGAGAGTGCATTTCATGGAGATACTCATTAATAGAACGAGCACCACGCGGATTCTTCCCAAGTTTAGACTTGAGGGCTAAAATATGGCTGCGACTCGCACTCGCAAAACTGGAGTGAAGATTGAGCCACGCTTCACGAGCCGTTTCAACATTGGAGATGAGCGGTTGGATGGTGTCGGTACAACTACCCAATAGGGCACCGACGATCGATTGGTCTTGACGAAACCAGATGGAGTAACACGGATTCGTAGAGCCGTCAACCATGGTTGGGGGAGACGTGAGTGTCCCATCAATGTAGCCCAGAAGATTAAGGCCAATAAGAGTGGAGCGAATCTGGCGCTGCCAGATCGGAAAATTTGTGGTGATGAGTTTAATCGGAAAATGGGTCTTGGCATGAAGTTGGAGAACAGGTGTATCCTTGTTGGTGGCGTATGCCATGCTTAGGCCGAGGAACAGAGAATCTACTGAGAAGGAAAGGATCGAGCTAGAAAAAAAAATTCTAGTGCTCTGATACCATATAAGAGTAATGATAGATATAAAATCTTGTATATTAATCAAGAGGAAGCCTTTAGCTTTATATATACACACATACGTACAAGGAGAGAAAGCCTTGGCTATGCTAAACCCAAGGCACAAAGATAGGGAAGTTACACCATAAAGATAAGAATAAACACACGATAAATACAAGTAGATACAACGAACCTAGACATTTTAATTTACGTAGATGTCTCCTTAATAATGCAAAGGTAGAGAAATAATATGAATGATTCAATTTTCAGTTTAAATGAAGTGTGAAACTTATATTGGAACACACCAAAAAAAAGCAAGTAATATGATAATTTTATGACGGAGAGAATAAAAAATAAAATAAATATTACTCCCTTAGTGGATAGAGATGTTTTGACCTTAAATCTCGAGTCATAATATGACTCAAGTCACATACGATGTTTTATTAATGAAATTGATGGTTTATAATTCTAATTCGCCAAGTGGACCCTCTCCTCAAATGGTTGATATGGGCAATCAATTGATGATTTAGGGGGAGGGACTGGGTGCACGATGAAAAGAAGAGATTAAGGGAGATATAACCTACCAATTTCACCAATGAAATAACGTAGATGTCAAAGTCATTAAATAATATGAGGTTTTAAGTTTAAAAGAATCATTTTGTTTTTTTATATAAATTACGATTTGAGTACATATATTTCTAATGTTTCTAAATATCGATAATTTGGTTAAAGCCAATTTCACGTGTTGCAATTTTTGAGTAAATATCTTTCTAATATGTTTATATGTTCCCAATTTGAAGTTTGAGGAGGGGATTCCAAATTGGGGAATAAGTGGTGGGATTTAAAATTTAGAAATTTGGCCCATGTTGTTTAAGTGATTTACAATTTAGCCCTTCCTTGTTTTTAACTTGGTTTTAAATCTAAATGTACAAAACTAAAGATTCGGTGATAACTACATGCTGAATTGAAGTATAAAAATAGGCAACTCGGTATACCTAGAAAGGTCTAAGTCAAAATAAATTCAAAAGATTAATATTTATGATTTAGGTCTGGTGGGGCGAGCTTCGCCTAACTCACAGGTCTTGGGTTAAAAACGTATGTACGAGGGTCATTAGCATACCTAGAGATTCTTTGATAGGGGCTCCAACCCGCCCATTGAAAATTTTCTTGATTTGGGTTTAGCAAGCATGGCCTCAAGGGATCCGTCCGAGTGTCTAGGGCTGTCAACGGATAGCCGAAAATCTGATTAACGTCCGCATCTGAATCCATTTAAAGAGGAAATATCTGCATCTGTTTTAAACGGATCTTATTCATATCTGATTACTAAATGGATATGGATTTGGTAATTATATATCCGATCCGTTTAAAATCCGATCTGAATATGCATCCGTTTAAATAACCGTTTATCCAAATATCTGATCTGTTATATATAATTTTTCCTGATTTTTTATGTTTATATTTTGTTTCTCTATTGATATTTCAAAATATAAGACATTTTTATATACAAAATCAATGTATAGACACATAAAAATATGTACAGACATATAAAATATGTGTATATGTGTGTGTTGTGTATATCTTTTTATCATATGAAGTTATCGTAGAATATCATAAATAATGAAAACAAAGAAAATAATTATCACATACCAAATTATAGTTGATTTAATAATAGTTTGACTTTAATCTAATTTAAAATTAAAGTACCCCGGAGTATTGTTTATTTTTTATTTTAAAAATTAGAAACAGATACGTATATATCCGATATCCGGTAGATGCGGATACAGTTTTGATTTTCAGTATCCATCAAGATTCGTATCCGTATTCAATATCTGACAAAAATAAACGGATATAGATTTGGTAATGGCACATCTAATTCGATTATTATCTGTTTACACCCCTACGAGTGTCAATGACTTAGCTAGTCAAAAGGAATATAATCCTTAGCCTATAGGGTTAAGTGTATAAGAATAACATAAACTGGATATAAATAAATAAATAATTGATAATGATATTTGATAACGATATTTGTTGGTTCTTCGATATTATATGATTTTATGTTAATGAATGCTAGTATATGAGTTTGTTCTTACGTAGGATACTTCCATACTCAATTGTTTTTACTTTTTAGAGCACTGGAAATTCGTTTGAAACCCCGAGGCTTCAAACCGGGGCTTCAAACCTTCTCTCTGTCACGTCAGCTTTAACTTACACCCAAAATTCATTGGAAATGGGTTTGAAGCCCCGGGGCTTCAAACTGGGGCTTCAAACCTTAATTTTTTTACATTTTTAATATACATTTTCTAAAATTAAATTAATAAAATGTAATTAATTTATTATTTAATTATATTTGAAACACGAATAATAAAAAAATACATTAATTAAATAAAAAAGCGACAATATTTTAAAAAAGATACATTAATAAAAAAACTAAGGTAAATTATATTTCCCCTTGATCTCTCTCATTCTTTGCTCGTAGATCATTAGTCCAAACTCCGAAAACATCCCGGGGTCGGTTTGCATGACTTTCATCTCGGCCTCCTGCTCCTTTAGCTTCAACTCCTTCTCCTTTAGCTTCAACCTTTCTTGTTCTTGGAGATTGAACGCCCGAAGTTGTTCAACCATTGCCCGGCCGATTTCGTCGCGGGGAGAAGCGGAAACAGAGGCGGACCCTCCCGAACTAGAGGCAATGGATTTTGCCTTCTTTCTTCCGATCGGCCGTGGAATGGGGTCCTCGTCATCGGAACCCGCAACGTTGAAGGAAAGGATTTGATCGGTAGAACCGATAGTCTCATCGACCTCAACCTCGGCGACGACGGTGGATCTTTTCCGGAACGATCCGCCGTCAGGATTGTTGAGTTGTTGCCACTTCGGGGAATGACTCAAAATCCTCCAAAGATCGATGGGCACCTTACCTTGGTGCCCGTTGTCTTGATACCGGGTTGTGGCAAGCCAGAGAACATCGGTGTCGTTCGTGCTGCTCCTTTGGGACCGGGAGCATTCCTCGTAAACTCCGATAAACTTTCAGACTTTTTTGTTGATGTGGCTCAATTTGGAAGTGAGTTGGTCCCGGGTTCGGTAGGAGCCGTTTTTCTTCATCGTCGTGAAGAACTTCTTCTCGATACGATCCCACATCGCATCCTTCGTTTGCTCCATACCTTTAAAAATGTATTACACAATTTTTTTAGACACCAATAAATATAATATATATAAATAAAAAACATAAATATATTAGAAAAAATAAATTTTTTACCAATGATAGGATGCTCGGAGACGTCAACCCAAGCCAATGCCAATATGCACTCCTCCTCCGGCGTCCACTTTTGGATTGACCGTGCCGCCTCGGTCAACGTGCTTTTGGCTTTGTGGCTTTTCCAGCGTGTACTTTTTTTCGATCCGGACGGTTCCGATTGAGTCTCCGGAACCGAATCTCGGTCGACGTATCCCGATTGATGCGTCTCGTAGATCGGTGGTCGATCGCTCCACTGTTGGTACAACCACATTGCGGCGTCACTCGGCGGGAGATCATCTGAAAAAAAGCTGGAGCCGGAAGGATTCATGTTGAAAAGAGAGGGGGTAATTTCGAATTTTAAAAATTGGGAAGAAGAAGAGATTGAAGATGGACAAGGTGTGAGAGTTTGGGAGGGGGGGGTTTGAATTTATAAGATTTTTTGTTTGAATTGGGGGGTGCAACAGCTATTATAGCCGTTAAGGGGGGGAGGGGAAAGGAATGACGCAGCGGCATTCCATTGACGCACACCGGATCACACCCCTTTAACACCGGAGGGGGCGGTGTTTCACGCCCCCGGGGCATTAAACGCTCGTTCACGCCGGCGGGCGTGATGAGTATTACCAGTGCTCTTACAGGTAGGGATCAATGTTTGGATGAGAAGCAAGTTAAAAACAAGACACGATATTTTTTATATATAGACACACACACACGATATTTTTTTATTTTTGTACATGTAAAAATTAAATTGTTAATATGTGGTCTATAAAATTTCATTTTCATATAATTCATAAGAAATTATTAATATATACTCCGTAACTTTTTAATGATTTTTACTTTTGATTTTCTCATATCTTTTTTTTTGGAATTTTAAAATTTTAAACTTATTTTCATTTAATTTTTGAATTTTTTAACTTTTACTTTTATTTCTTTACATATATTATAAAATATCTTTCAAGAAAAATGATTTAAAAAATAATTTTTTTCAAAGCCAAGTTCAAATGCTACCGGTTTAGTTTTTTAGATTTTGACATTTCGAATAAAAAAGCCATAGACAAACAATGATTTTGACGATTCGATAAGTAATACTACATCTGTCCTGGAATATTCGTTTAGTTTATTCTCTCAATATGTAAGCCTAAATATAGTCATGTATGATCTTATTTGATTTGTCTTAACATATAGATTATTAATATATAATTTCTATGATTTGTTAATATACAAATTACTAGATAAAATTGATTAAAAAAGTATATTCAATGATGTGTAAAAATGAAAGTGGACAAATACTCTAGGACTACTCCTAAATACTCCCTCCGTCATATATCTTTCTTCCCGTTGCGCAAACTGAAGAAAAATCCCAAATTTTCAATCTATTTTATTTAAATATTGGTATAGAAATAAAAAATAAAACATACATATTTAAAAACTACATCAAAAGTTCAACAAAACAAGTGGTGGCAAGAATATTTTATTTTATCATATAGCCAATGAAAAAACACAAATAAATATAAATTCCCGTGAAGTTGAAATAGCAATCTGGGAAAAAAAATTTAGGACGAAGGGAGTACAAAAAACTATCCAAAAGCTGTTCTCCAACAAGACCATACCCAATTGAAATATACGGAGTCCTCTTCAAAAATACTCGTAAAAAATAGGAGAGAGAGAAGCCTGAGGCTAGGGTTTTTAGATCTGAATCGAAGAGAAAAAGAATGGATGTGGTGTGGCGATGGGGCGATCCTCTAGATGTGAATGGTGGTTGTGGAGAGTTGAATTTTCAACGTACGGATCGTCACGACGGATCGAGGTTTAAGATAGCTTCATCAGGTTATTAATTTAAACCATCAAATTAAAGACTCAGTCATTTTCTATTAGTTCAATCTCGTTGAATCTGATATCATTCAAAATATTTTTTGCTGTGTAGATCCGATGGTGCAGCTGTTAGAGGAGAAGACAACCTTTCCAAATGTATCGAGTTTAAAGATAGCCTCATCAGGTTACTAATTTAAACCATAAAAATTAAAGACGATTTATTTTCTAATAGTTCGATCTCTTTAGATCTGATTTTATTCAAAATATTTTTTGCTGTGTAGATCCGAAGGTGAAGCTGTTAGAGGAGAAGACAACCTTTCCAAATGTATCGAGGTTAAAGATAGCTTCATCAGGTTATTAATTTAAACCATCAAATTAAAGACTCAATCATTTTCTATTAGTTCAATCTCGTTGTATTTGATTTGATTCAAATTTTGTTTGTTGTGTAGAT
The DNA here is from genome assembly GCA_003260385.1 of Cuscuta australis. Classification (NCBI taxonomy): domain Eukaryota; kingdom Viridiplantae; phylum Streptophyta; class Magnoliopsida; order Solanales; family Convolvulaceae; genus Cuscuta; species Cuscuta australis. The sequence continues at coordinate 2,064,296 of NQVE01000156.1, forward strand.
CGAACTGTGAAGCTGTCAGATGAGGAGACAACCTTTCCAAATGTATCAAGGCATCGACAACAATGTCTAAAAAATTCCTTCTTTAACACCTGCTTCCAGTTCATGAGATCATACATCCACAAACCTTGCGCACCTATTACAGACGAGGAAAATGAGATTGGCAAACAGTATCTTGATACCGAATACCCCATTTATTCCCATGCCTTCAAACATGCGCCTATTGTCTTGGTAGGCCACCAATTGAATGTTTTAGACTTGCTCGGTGATAAACTCTCGTGTTTCTACAGTACCAGTACTCAAAACATTCCTAATCCTAGCATTCAGCCCAACAACAGATCCAGAAGTTATGCGGTAAGCACCCCCTTAAACCTGATGGGTAAATATGTTATGATTTGTTGCGTGTTTGTTCCTTCGATATGGTCTTCAGCCGATGCGCGCATGATTTATCACACATCTTTAGCTTCTCACGAGCTCGCTAGAAGAGGCGATTTTGCGCTGGTGGTGGTGCCAATGATGAGGAATGGTTTCACTCATTCCTTCTCTGCCTATGAACACTTCTTTTCGGGCTTTTCCTGCCTTGCTGTCCCTTTCGGTGAATATCTTTGCCGTGAGTACATTTGCTCGGTACTTGGTTTTGATGGTCAGCCTAAAGCTTTGATTCTTGATCCATCTCAGAGGGTGCTTTACCATGGCCAGCCCGAGATGTTTAGTCGGGTTGGAGGAGCTGAGGATGGTGCTTTTCCCTTTACTCCGGATAGAGTGGGTGCTTATTTATGCCATGAACGTGGTTGGCATGATCACTACTCCCTCAATGAGCTTTTGGGCCTTAGAGACACTGATGTTCTCTACAACATCGGATATTATCACGCTGGCAGTGATCAATTGGAGGAGGAGGAGGAGGATGGTCGTCGTGGTATTACTATTTCAGAACTTAAAAGAAAGTTTGTGGGGATTTATGTGTGCTTTGATGGTAGCAGTTTATATGAGCTTGAGGCGGTTTACAAGGAATGTTGTAAACGGGGGAAAGAGTGTGAGCTTGAGATTGTGGTGGTGGGTGTTCCCTTTGTTGGGATGGAGCCCCCAAAGTTGATGGAGAAGTTTATGATTGAAGCTCTTGAGAGTGTTAAGCTGCTAGGCTGGTGGTTTTTGCCTTTCAACAACACTGTGAGCCATAGGCTATGTCGGATGCGAAGTGACAGTCAGGAGGATGGCCTTTTCATTGTGGATCCTGTTAGAAAGTATGTGGATGTATACGGATTTCCAGTCATGGCTGACTTTGGCGGCGTGGACGCTTATCCCTTCAACAGGAGGAATTTGATCGAGAAGGAGTTTGAAAGGAAAATGGGACTGAGATTGAAGTCATTACTACATTCCTGTTGGGAACAACATGTAATTAAAAGGCTCAATAATACAGATGAGGAGGTTCCTTTGGCACAAGTGCTTGAGAAGATGCCTTTTGTTGTTCTTTATATGTACAAAGGGGGTAAGGTCTTTGAAAAAAAAAATAAAAAATGGTGGGGGTATGAGGTTGGTGATAAACTGGCGGCATGGTATAAGAATGAAATTAAGGGAAAGGGGCATTCATCAAGTGTGGTGGTGGTTACTGTGAGCATGGATGGCATTGATGGTGATACTGATTGGTTCCTTGAAACGGGGTGGTCGGTGTGCCGTGCAGACCCATTCAAGTCAGCCAAAATTCGCAATGAATACTTCTTCCATCGTCAATGTAGGCCAGACGAGGTGGTTGTTGCATTCGGGGAAGATGGTCGGATTCAATCTTTGGATGCGTCTCATATTATGGAATGTCAAGGCCCTCCTTTCCATGCCAATAATCTACATGCGGAGATTGCTAAGGAATTTTATAAGACTGGGTTTCTTTACATGTATCATGCTGCAGCACTTTGACTACCTGGCTCCCAATGCATGTTACATCCCCACTTATATATCGTCGTCCCAGGGATCATTTGTATGCTTTGACAAAACAACCAACATTCTACTCATGGCTATCAAGTCGTCTACCATGCATCCGGTTGCTGGGAAGGGACAATAGAGTAGTCTTAATCTGCAATAGAAATTGACTAGTCTTAATCTGAATTAAATTGAGTACAATTTAATTTAAAAAACATATTGGACAAATATACTAAGAAAGTAATGCTCCGTAGCATACATTTGAGAATTGAACGTATTGACGCTAAGGTTGCAAAAATAATTTTTTCCCGAGTGGAGTTCGTGTTAACTACAAAAACTCTAAAAGGTAAAGCAAAAAAAGGATATTTCCTCCGATCATTAAAATGGTTTTTGTTTAGACTTTCGCAAATTTTATTCTAATAATTTGATTTTCTAATTAAATCACGAGCATAAAAAAAAGAGAAACAAGTCTTTTAAAAAACTTTTTATATCAATGTAAAACGAAAAAAGTATATTGTAATAACTTTATTTAAATATGTCAGTCATTATAATTAAAAAATATTTCGATAAAAGCATAAAAATGAAAGAAGAGTTTTTAGTGAATTATTCCAAAGGTTGGTGTATTTCAATACGGAGTAATTTAAATTAGAACGAATAAAAAGATAGATAATAATAAAAGAATTTTGTTGTCCGTGATATAACATGTCTTGTTTAAAGTAAGAGTAAAACATTGAAAATGTATCAAAATTGGACTATTATGTTTTTATTCTCGAAATAGAAGTTAAAATCCATTTACATTACCAAACATGGTCATGTACATTACCAAAAAGTATAGTAATTTGTACATGTACAATGCCACATTACAACCACATTATCACAGTGTAAAGTTCTATTTCAAAAATAAAAACATATGACTTCTATTTTCATACTTTTTCTATGTTTTAGAGGGTGTTTGGCAGTGCGCTGCTTTTAACAATTTAGCTTCTGCTTTGGGTGAAAGTGATTTTACTTTGTTTGGCACGTCAGTTTTTGCTTTTCACCATCATTATTTTGTACATGGAACACCGTTTCGGAAAAGCAGGTATGAGGTGCTTTTACTTTCAGCTTTTGTAGAAATCACTTTATTCATAAGCTAATCACTCCCAAATACCCTCTTAGTCGTATTTATAGTGATTTCTACTAACATATTCATTAAAATAATTTTAGTTAAATATCATAAATTGAAGCAGATGATTTAAATTAGGACGAATAGAAGAATAAATAAAAAATAATTTTATTCTCCTTATATAAAATCGCCCGTTTACATCTGGGGCCGGGGGAATTAGCATAGTATTTGGTTGGAGAAATTGGCCGACCCTGTCTTCCGCTCCAAAATCCTATTTCCACATTTCCCAGTTTCTTCCATATCCAATAATCCAGGTATTCTTTTCCCCCCATTTCAGTCTTCCCCGCTTCTACTTCCGACCTTTATCAACTGTTCTCAGCAAGGGTTTTGTCTTGTTTCAGTTATCCATGATTTTTAGATGTTTATTTTATTTAATCTTGAATGAGAGTTGTTCAGATCGATGATTAGTTTCGAAATCTTGCTCCACTTCTGTTCTATTGGCCGTATTCTTTTTTCCAAGATTTGTATGAAATGCCGCTCTGCAGATTTTATTTTTTCGCGTTTCAGAAAAAGTTTCTTTCTATATTTTTATCTTGAGAATTTTTATTTTTATCTTCAGAAAGGCGAGGAAGAAGGGAGGTTTTGGGGGGGGGGGGGGGGGGAAAGAATGTATTTATGCAAGTGCTTGCTGATTTTGTTTCTTTTCGTCTGGCGTTTTATTTAAGTGTATCTTTTGAGGTTTTGTGTGTTCTGATAATTTGTTAGGGTTTTAGCGGAATGAAATGTTACAGCTTGTGGTTTACTTCAATACTTGTATTAAATTGTTTTCCAATGAAAACTTTCCTAAATTATCTCTTGATTTTTAATTCTTGAGTGATGTTTTTACAGAGACATTGTTTTTTCTTAGTATCACTTAACGTTTCCATCTTTTGCTCTATATTTTCAGTAAATCGTTCTCAATGCTATTTTAATTTATACCCATGTTGGTTATTACCACCCCCACCCACATTTGGACACACATTCTGTATATTCTTGAGAGTGAGACATTGGATATTCTTCAGAGGGTCGGCTTGGATGGAGGGTTTGGAAGGGAAGATTTTGTAGGGCTTAGACTATATATTGATATTCTCTGAATATTTGAGATCTTATAACAGTTTGAAAGATTAACATGATCATGCAACATTTCAATAATCTCTTCTCCATATTTGGAGCATTCTATTATCTAGATACGGACTAAGCATTCCCCTCCAAACTCCTCCATCTAAATTCCAAACTGACCCTTAAGCTATGTTTGTGAGTTGAGTTTCTCATGGATTAAATGAATAGGGGATGGAAGGGCTATAATGTACAACTTCTAAATTTTGGTGAGGTGCAACTGATGAAAATCATCAAATGTGGTTAAAATTTCAGATTCATATGTTAGTTGAATTAAATTTACTTTGTTTTACTTGTAGCTGACCCCACCTGGTGGGATAAGGCTTTGTTCTTGTTGTTTGTTGTTGTTTTAATTGCTTGGCAGACCTATTTTTATTTAATAAAAAATTTGTTTGATTAAAATTACTCCGTAACATCTTTCATTCAATTTGACTCTTTATATGGGACAAAAATATGTTGACAAAGTCTTTCTAAGGGACGGGAGATAATAAATTACTCAGTAGGATAAACTCAATATAGCAGTCATCTATTTATTTTCATTAACCATAAAACAGCTCAACTAGTTTAAAACCAAAATCCTTCGCACCATCCTAACCCCTCCAAAATCCAAATCTCAAATATACCTTTAGTGTTTCCAATTCTATACTCTCTCTATTCCAAATTAGTAGTCCTCATTTCCTTTTTGGGATGTCCGAACAAAATAGTCCTCTTTCACTCTTGGAAAGGTTTTTGTGGCTCATATATTTTATCTCTTTTGCATCACTTTCAACCATACAATTTTACTTTCTTAAACTTCGTGCCAAACCAAATGTGGACTATTAAATTGGGACGGAGGGAGTATTATTTAAATTTCTCAACCATCTTAAAAACTTTTGCCTATTGCATTGGGATTGTAGCGAAAGAATGACTCGAGACATTTCAAAGGAAGCAATCACCGAATTGGAAGCTGTTGATGATGGCAGCAATGAAATCTTGTTGACTATTTCAACCACGGAGAATGGAAGTAGGAACAAGAGGAAGTTTTTGTCTGAGTTCCCACTAGACATTCAGATAGACTCACCTCCTCTGTCTCTGACAGAATTCCCAAGATATGAGCTTTTAGAGGAAAAGCTGCGTAGTACCTTACATACGTTTGCATCGCTCAATCTTCTTCCGGACCAAACTAATGACACAGCTGGAGCAGAAACTTCACAGGAAGCTGATTGGGATGATCCCATTGCCTGCGAGCTGGAGAAGCTTCTTACGCACAATCTGCATGCAACCTTCCAGACTGCAGTAAAAAAAATTGTTGAGTGTGGGTACAGTCAAGAAATTGCAGAATCTGTTGTTTTGAGGAGTGGACTTTATCATGGTATTAAGGATGCTGTGTCAAATGTTGTTGACGGTGCGCTAGATTTATTAACAAAAGAAAAGAATTTGGGGACTAGGTACCAATTGTTTGAGGAGTTTGATAGTTTGGTGGAGTATGCAATCCTTGAGATGATCTGTGTGTTAAGGGAGATAAAACCATTCTTAACGGTTGCTGAAGCCATGTGGGCACTTTTGATTTGTGATCTCAACCTGTTACATGCGTGTGCAGTGAAGGCAGATCTTTCGTGCGATTTCTTCAATCAAGTAGTAAATCCAGAAGCTTCTAAAGCCAGTTCCAATCAAGAAAAATCAAATCTTTCTAACAAGTCTGTTCCGTTTCCCACTGTCCCTCAACTACTAAAATACTCCCAGTTTCGTGATGCTACAATTAGTAGTAAAGAAGGAGGGTCATTTTCTCTTCTGGAGATGGAAAGTAAATCCTTAGGGGCTGCCAGAGAGTACATTCAAGCTGTAACACAAGCTGTCGTGTCTGAAGAAAAATCTGGGGTGAGTCGGAAGGGATGCTCTCTTCATTCCAAGAAAGATCTCTTAAGGCAAAAGCCGTTTCCCTTCGAGAAGACTTACAAGGGCCGTTTGGGTAAGGGATCATTTAAAGCCAAAATCACTTCCTGGGGCAGTATGGTTCTGGATAAGACACTCAATGCTCAAACCGGTTCTTCGTCGACTACATCTTCAAAAGGCACTTACTCTAAGACAACCATTACTACTAAATCAACTCCTGCGAGTAACTCGGCTTTGCCCATATCTGGAAATGACACTTCTGTACAAGACCCCGTTGTTGCACTTCCTCCCGTGTCCACTTACTATGCAGACATACCCTATGACGATTCCCTAGGGAAATACATTCCTCGCGATGAGAAAGACGAAGCTGTGTTGATGCTTGTCCCACACCTGCAGAAGCTGGAGAAAGAGATCCAAGGTTGGATAGATTGGGCCAATGAGAAGGTCATGCAGGCTACCCGAAGGCTGGCCAAGGATCAAGCTGAGCTGAGAATGTTGAGGGAAGAAAGGGATGAGGCTGAAAAGTTTCAAAGGGACAAACATACCCTGGAGGAGAACACTGTGAAGAGGCTTTCTGAAATGGAGCATGCTTTGTCTAACGCGGGTGGGCAGATGGAAACAGCTACCTCTTATCTTCAAAGGCTCGAGGCGGAGCATGCTGTGCTGATTAAGAAGATGGAGGCGGCAACATTTCTTTCTATGGAATCTTCTAGAAAGTTGCAGGAAGCTATGGCAAGAGAGCAGGAGGGACTGAAGAAGTGTCAATCATGGGAGGTGGAAAAGAGCTTATTCCAGGAAGAGCTCACTGCTCTGAAATGTGAATGTGCTGATATTCAACTTCAAGTTGAGAAGGGTATGAAACGTTTGAACCAGATTGAGGTATGAACTATTGTAGTTTCCTGATTTTGTTTGAGCTTGAAATATAATCACTGCTTCACCTCAATTTCATTTTCCTTCGTTATAAACTTCTCCTTAATTGAAGGTGCTTGTAGACCTATGTTGTTTACATTTTTTAAATCCCTAGTTTGATCCCTCAATAGTTTCAGGTTCTGTATTGTAGTCTTCTATTGTCAAATTGGTTCAGTTCAATCCCTTGTTACCTAAAAGGCTGACATTTTAGTCTCTCAGCCCACCCACCCCCTGATAAAAGAAAAAAAAGATGTGTCCCGAGCTTCTATGAAATTTGATTGACTGTAATTTGCTCAAATGGTAATTTTCCCTCTTAATATGATAAACTAAATGTACTAGTTGGATCTCTATAATTATTCGTGTTCTCAATGGCTCCTCTATCCCGTTCTCGTTTCTTCTGTAAGATAAATTTATATTTTTCTTTATGCTGGCATTCTCTGATGAAAATGCTATGTTCAGGATCTCTATGAAGAGAAAAGGAAGGAGAAAGAAGGACTTCTGATGCAGGTTGGTTCACTACGAGGTGAAACAGAGCAACTGGGAGCTCTAGCAAAAGCAGAGGAGGACAGGATTAGAGATATGGCTGGTAAAAACATGCAGAAGCGCAAGAGTGAGATCGACAAGATTGGAAGCGAGATCTCCTGGCTGAGGTTAGAGTCCGAGGCATCAAAACTTGAGGAGCTCCGGAGAGGGGTTGGCAAGTTGGGCCTGCAGAATCAGGCGACCAACCAGAGGCTGGCCGAGGGAAATGTGAAGCCAGAGAGAGAGTGCGTCATGTGTTTGGCTGAGGAAGTCATGGTGGTCTTCTTGCCGTGTGCGCATCAGGTTCTATGCGCGCAGTGCAATGTTCTCCATGAGAAGAAGGGAATGGCTGACTGCCCTTCTTGCAGAACCCCGATCAAGGAACGCATCGAAGTTCTGTATCCTTCTCCATTGTAGCAACATGTCAGTGGGCAACAGACAGGTAAGAAACAATTCTTGACATTGTTCTGCTCATGTGTTGTGTTTTTTGGCTTGTTTGTAGCTCACAGCTTAAAAAGTACAATGTTTTTGATGGGGAAAACATAAACAGAATAGAGTTAGAAGGTTGTGGTCTAGTGTGGGAAGGAGGAGCAATGTAGCCTTTCAGTAGAGGCTTTGTAAATTTGAACTGCTGAGATAAGACTTGAGATTATATACATATGATGATGATACACTAGTGGTGGTAGTCTTTCAATTTATTTGCCTGTCTTGTCAATATTCAGCTCATTTTGATTGCTATCTATCTCTACACATATGAGCAATATAAGGGAAAACTTTTTGCTTGTGAATTAGGCACATGAAACACTATTTCAACATCTAGCCGGTTCTTGTGACATTGAGCTTCATGTCAAAGGATGACCCGAGTCTCCTCCGGGATTCCGTTGGTAAATTTGCAAAAGTCTTAAACAAAATCTACTCATTGTTTGCATTAAATAATGAATAGATTCTAAACAGAATAAAACAATTCTATGCACTGCTTCTAAAATTCTGTGCCCAAAATCTAGTCTAAAGAGAATCTATGGGCAGAAGCAGTCTAAATACTTCCTCCGTCCGGAAATATTCTTCCCATTTGACTTTTCTTGGTCAAAGTTTGTAAACTTTGACTGTGATATATGGAAAAAATACATTGTATTACTCCCTCCATCCTAAAACTTTCTTCCCGTTGCGCAAAACGAAGAAAAATCCCAAGTTTTTTCAATCTATTTTATTTAAATATTGATATAGAAATAAAAATAAAACATACATATTTAAAAACTACATCAAAAGTTTAACAAAACAAGTAGTGATAAGAATATTTTATTTTATCATATAGGCCATGAAAAACACAAATAAATATAAATTCCCGTGAAGTTGGAATAGTGCTCTGGGAAGAAAATTTTAGGACGGAGGGAGTACGATATAAGTTTAATATGAATATATATTCATTTTGAAATATAGTTTTCAAATATCAAATTTTTATAAAATATATCTATGTATAAATAAAGATATTAGTGGTCAAAGTACAATCTTGGAGACCGCAAAAAGTCCAATGGGAAGAACATTTTCGGACGGAGGGAGTAAAATTTTTCAAAAGTCAAAAGAAAAAATTATTTTGGTAAACGGAGAAAATATCTTTTTTTTTCTCTTTACTTTTTAGAGTTTTTGGAGTTAACAACGAACTCCACTTGAGAAAGAATTATTTTCGCAACCTTAGCATCAACACGTTCAATTCTCAAATGTATACTACGGAATACTTTTTTTTGTGTATTTGTTTAATTTGATTTTTTTGAATTAAATTGGATAAATTTTGAGTTTTAATTAATTTTAATCTCTATAGCATAAAATTACAATGAAATAAAATTTTAAATTTTTTTAAAAAGATTAATCTAATAAATTTATTTTTATTTTAATATATATTATAATTTTTGTTTAATTAAAATTTAAAATTTATTCCATTTTATTCTCCCAAAAAAAACTAAACAAATGAAGTGGGATGGAGGGACTAATTGTCAAAGGGAAAATTTAACTAAATAGTGTATTAAAATACAGTGACTTTTCCAATATAATGTCATATGTTTTTATTTCCATATGTAGTATCATTAGTTATTGTTCGCTGGGCATTGTTCAAACTAAACGTTCACCATCACTGGACATTATTCTCGCCAATAAAAATGTTTCAAGTATTATTTAAGGAATAAAAAAGTGTAAGTACGAAATTGAAAAATGATATATATATTTTTGTATTATTTAGTGCAAATTTCACTTCTCAAAGGGCTAAAGAAGAACAAGAGTGAATAGGTGCATGTAAATGATGGGGTTAGTTAGTTGCATTAGACATTTACACGCAATTTTTTGTATTATCAAATCAAACAAAAGCTAAACCCAACTTATACTCCAATCAACCACATAATGCAACCCATGATGACCACTCCTTCCTCTCTTATGCAAAAGATAAAGCTCCAAATCAGCACTAAAAGTTGTTTATAGAGTCCTTTATATGTTTTTTAAGTAAGTTGGTACTTTATTTTACAAATGCCTACAAATTAAATTGTTAGTTTACAAAATATGGAATGGTTGATATTATAATTGAAAGTCAACGCGAGTAGAAAGAGGAGAAAATTTGAACTCTCCGAATGCTTGACATTATTCAAGATGGTAATTTAATACTTTGTACGTCAAGTTACAATAGCCTTAAATTTTACAAATTGAATAACAATAGTTTGTAAGTTTGGTCGCAAATGATGCAATTATCTGCAAACATAGAATATGTGTTAACAAATTCACAACAATTTTCATGAATTGATGTCAAATTTAAGGTTCACTCTAATTTAATTGGGTGGCTAATGAAATCCATAATTAATGATGAAGCTAGAAAAAGAAAGAAATAAAAGAAAATTAAAAGAAAGGCCCCATCATAAAAATAAAAATAAAAATAAAAAAAAAGTTAATGTGCAAAAAAAGGAACTACTTTTGTGTGTGTTAGTTATTAGTTTTGAGGCGTTTGGTATAGTAGATGATTAAAAATGATTGATTACTTATTTTTATCATACTCCCTAATAAATAAAAGGAGAAAAAGAATAAAGAAGAAACTACCGTTAGCCATAGATAATTATTGAAGGCGTGACATATATATATATATATATTTTTTGGTTAGAGAACAATGGGTTTGTCCTCAAAAGAAATTTATACTTTTCCTTTTTATCCATTTTAAAATAGATTTTGCATTTCTTTCGTTTTTTTAAGAAATGAATATGTTGTTTATACTATTTCTATTTATAATTTAAATTCAATTCACATATTGGTTTCTTGAATGTGGAAGAGGGAAAAATGGTTTTAAGAAAACGAAAGAAATGGTTGTTTGTTAGAGAAGAATATAAAACTTGGACGAAAAAATGTGAAGAAAATATAAAGTAAAAATGAAAGACTAATTTCCCTCCAGTTTAATAAAATTTAACTCATTTTTGAACCCTTAACTTTTGTGAATGCAAAGAATAAATTTTATTGTTCAACTAAGAAAATTTTATTGTTTTACCATCGCAGAAAAATCTTTTAAGTTTTGACTTTTTTGTTCCGATACTCTTTTGTTCAAAATTATAAAAAAATATTTAATTATAGTGTACATTCATTATATTTGAGTTCATCTTAGGATACAATTTTTATAAAACAGATTTATTTAAATTATATTTAACTTGTAGTACAAAAGTATCCAATTTTGACAATTTTTTTTAAAAAAGATGGTTTACTTCTCGTTTCCTGACTCTGGAGTGAATAAAAAAATTTATCCGTAAGATTTTTGTCAAACATTTGACACGTGAAAATGGCAGAGGATAGTCTAAGCGGAGCACATGGCCGGAAGAAAACGACCGGCGAAGACAACAAAAGGCTGCTGCCAAACGGTAACCTACGCCAGTTGACACGTGGCTATCCAGAGGCGTCGATGACCGGAAAACCCCACTCGGAAAAAAAATCTTTGGCGCTAAATCCCATTTTTTAATTAATCAATTCACTCACTCACAAATTATAATGCATAAATTTCTTCTGCTCTTTTTTGTTTGGTACGTGGGTAAGTTTGGAGTCTTCCGTGTTAAGGAAGACCACATCCATAGCCCCTCCTTCGAAAGAGTATTATTCAAACTTCTAAATTTTTCAGATGCCCATAAAAAGGGCACAATTTTCTTTGCAGTTTTTTAGCAGAAAGGTTCTTCTTTTCTTTCTTTTTTTTATTTTACTGTGCTTCAAATCTCCCACTTCTAGCTTCACTTCCTGAGTTCTGGTTCTGTGTCATCTTCTTGCTTGGGAAAAAAAGAAAGAAAGAAGGAATCGTCTGGTGCCATAGACAATGAATGAACATCTGGGTATGTTTCAGAATCTTCTTGCTTGCCTAAATTTACAATCTTTTCTGGTGAATTTGTGTTCTTTGAAGTTATTTGTATGAAATGTTAAGTGATTTCACATTGATTGAATGTAGGTGTTTTTGATGTTCTATGAGAAATTGTTGAATCAGGTGTAGCTCAGACCTAAAATACCCTAAAAAAAAGGTGAGGTTCACTGTTAGATGTTAGACTCAAATCTGATAAAAATCAGAAATGAAGCTTAAGAACTGGAGTTTGAGATTTCTTTGGAGTAATCTCTTGGTGCTGAGTTATAACTGACATGTTGCTTTCTGGTAGGATGAGACTGAGAAGTTCTAATTCCTTTGAGATGGAAAAGAGGAGTGGGAATGTGCACTCGCCGGACACGGTTCTTGAGGACTACCTAAACGGGTTAGAATCCGAAACAAATTCATCCAAGAACAGCAACCCGGAATCCGAAGCTGGTAAAGATGCAATGGGAAGTTCAAAATGGGCTGGTTTTGTTAAGCTGTTTAGTGGAATTAATAAGTCTAAGAGGCATTTAGGTAGATTGGATTCCCTCACTTCTTTCAAATTCTCAAAGAAACTCAGCAGCAGCAGCAGCATGAGGGAGACAACCGGTAGCGCTTTTAACATTCTGCAGAACTCTGCAGTTGATTGTGATTTCAACTGTTTCAAGCCTCATTGGAGGAACTTTAGCCTCTCTGATCTTCAAATCGCCACCAGCTACTTTCGCCAAGGCTAGTTCTAGTTCCCTTAAATTGTCCTATAGTGAGCTGTTCATGTTAATGTTAAAAACCTTTCCTGAGCCTATAACCAAAACTCTAAATTTTGGTTGAGATTGTTCCTCAAATCTCGAGCGGAAATGAATTTTGGAGTAGTATAAAACTTTTACTGACCTAAAGCTTGAGACTTGAAATGGTTCCGTATCAGGATGTTTTTGAAACGCGCTTAGATCCATAAATGGTACTAAAACACAAAATGCTCAAATCAAGAATAGACACTTCGTAGCTTCTTGATTTTCACATTTTGGGAGTGTTTCGGGTTTCTTCTTGTAAGCACTCCACCGAGAGCTTAAAAACCGAAACTTCTACTAAAATGCCAAAGCACTTCCAAACATTTAGCCAAACACACCCCCCCCCCCCCAGGATAGACATTTCACCTTTGATACTCATATGTGCATATAATGTGCAGGAAACTTAATAGGAAAAGGCGGTTATGCTGACGTGTATAGAGGGCATTTACGTAATGGACAGTTTGTTGCAGTTAAAGTTTTGACAAGAGGACAGCCAGAGGAGAGAATAGGAGATTTCTTGTCTGAGCTTGGGATAATGGCTCATGTCAACCATCCCAATACTGCTAAATTGATTGGCTATGGGGTTGAAGGTGGATATTTTCTTGTGCTTGAGTTATCACCTCATGGAAGCCTAGCATCTATGATTCACGGTATGTTAACAGATCATCATCTAGTTCAACTTAAAACCTTATTAACTCATCACTACTTCTCTAATTTTCCAATATGGGATACTTGAACATTCAACATTTATATCAAGAGTTTCATAGGTGACACGATTGTACAATGATGCATGTTTTCTTTTTTGGCCTGCAGTTGCAAAGAAAAAGCTCGAATGGAGCATCCGGTACAAGGTTGCCCTAGGCACAGCTAAAGGGATACAGTATCTTCACGAAGGTTGTCGGAAGAGAATAATCCATAGAGATATTAAAGCTGCAAATATATTGCTTACAAAGGACTTTGAGCCTCAGGTATTTTCCGGTTCTCCCCCTTTTTCTTAGTCATATATGTTATCATATATTATTGAGAATGATATTGTGCTCGTTTGGCAACAACTTCAGCGTTTTGAAAAGGTTATATCACGACAGTGTTATAACTTTAGTTTTTAAAGCTAACCTGCACGATCCATTAAGATATTATCCAAAATGCTAATTGAAAAAGATGTTTCCAAAGGACGCCTAAGAGAGTGTTTCTTGTTTTCAGATTTGTGATTTTGGACTTGCAAAGTGGCTGCCGGAACAGTGGACTCACCTCAATGTGATGGAATTCGAAGGGACATTTGGGTAGTAACAGCAAACCATATAGTGCCATATTTCCTACTCTTCCTTTTGACATTTAAAAGTAAAAAAAAATTGTGATTTCAGATATCTTGCGCCCGAGTTTCTAATGCACGGTATAGTGGATGAAAAAACAGACGTTTTTGCCTTCGGCGTGCTTCTTTTGGAGCTCATCACAGGGCGCCGCGCCCTTGATTACTCTCAACAAAGCCTTGTAATCTGGGTAAACTATACCTCAACAGTTCATTACTTTTAGCGCAATTAAGCATTTTCAAAGTTTATGTAATGCCCTCAAAAATTCATCTAAAACACTAACGTTATCCGAGTTTTCTTTGGGGTATTCCAGGCAAAACCTCTGCTAAAGAAAAACAGAATTAGAGAGCTTGCCGATACCTCACTCGGCAATAACTACAGCCCTTTGCAGATGAACCTCATGGTGCTGGCTGCTTCTTTGTGTGTTCAACAGTCTCCATTAAGGCGTCCTCGGATCGGTCAGGCAAGTGCAATTCATGGGCACAATCATCAATCTTTCTTTTCCTATTTTTGTATGAGAGAAAAAAAAAGAATGTTTTTGGACATCTACCAAGAAGTAACACCAAGAAAGGGGTGTTTGGCATTGCAGGTTCTGCAGCTTCTGAGAGGGAACTCGGAGAGCCTGGAATTGATAATGAGGTGTAGAAAGCCATCACAGTGGAAGGGATACTATGAACAACTCTTCATTGCTGAAGGGTATCAAAAGAAGAGCAACTTAAGCTGTCTCAGTCTGCAGGAACAGATTGCCATGGAAGCCCCCAACAGATGAATCTTTAAGTGACCCAAGAAGAAGAAGAAGAAGAAGAAGAAGAAGAAGATTAGATGGAACCATATGATATACACTGTATATATGTAAATGCCAACCATGATGAAGTTTGAAATATTTACTAGTTTGGTAAATATGTAATTATTATGCATGCAAAATATATGTAAAAGCATATTTTGAAAAGGAAGGGGATGGGATTGGTTTTGTTTTTAACTTTCTTTTTCCTGTCTCTGGATTAAAGTTTTCATAAAAAATGGCATAATTTCTTAGTGGTGAGTGCCAAAAGAATCCCCAGAAATAAAAAAGGTACCATAAAAAAGAGGGATTGTATACAGTATAAGTCCAAAGAGTTCACTCAGAATAAGGGAGGGTTTAACTCCAAGACTTCTCTCATAGTGCAAATTCAGAAAAATTATTGAGAAAAAAAACAGGGAGTTTATGCAGGAAAAGAAAAGAATTTAGAAGAAAATAATTTTTGGGAAATAGGATTTGAAAAAAAAAATGGAATTATCAACTGATTCATATCATAAACGTGGGGTTTGGTTTACCATAAGATATAGAAGCCAAAGATTACCAAGTAACCAAAAAGGCCTTTGGAGAATTGGATAAGAACAAAGGAGGAGACCTAAAAATATAGGGTAAGATTTTCTCTGGCTCAAAAGCATAATAATCAAAGGAAAAGACAGAGGGTAATGTAAGTGGAATCCCAATCATCCTAATCTTTCCTCAGTTATAAGGTTTAGCTAGAGTTATTTTTTAAATTATTTTACGTGAATAACGATATAAAATTAAACAAATACTCCGTAAAAATTATATACTACATCAAAAGATTTACAAGACTAGGAGTAGCATGATTATATTATTTTATCAAATGACTAACGAAAATAAAAAACGAAATTGAATGACATTTGACCCTATAAATAGTAATTAGGTAATTTAATTTGAGACGGAAGGAATATTCCAATAGGGGAATATCAATTTATTAATGCCAAACTATATTCCTTTTGCAAATTTGACGGTATAATATCATTTATTCTTGTATACTCTATTTTTTAAATTTATTAGTCGTATGTTTGTTTAACTTAATTTAACTTAAGTCAAGGACCTTGTACTCCAATGTCACCACTATGACTCTCCCAAATAAGAGGTCACGTGTTCGATCTCTACTGCGGTCAGTAACTCTACGACTACAAGTTTTAATAGGCGGATACTGTATAAACAGATATTATATTATAATGGAGTTAGTAGTGTTAAAAAAACTAAATTTCATTCAAATTTTTGATCAAAAAATAGAACAGAAATTTCAACAAAATTCGAATTTATCACCCAAAAAATTCTCTCGCATTCGTCCTTTTTTAGATATTCAAATATATTGAAGATTTGGTCTAAAAGATTTAAAATATACGAGTATATTTTTTGAAGGGTTTATATCTCGAATTTTATAAAAATATTCGCATTGCTGGTTTTTTATTTTAGTTTTTTTGAAAGATTTGTATTGCTCGAATTTATGTAGAGGATATCTTATTATCAATGTTATATCACTTTCAATGTTTTTGAGCATTACTTTTGCAGAATTTTAAAAGTTTGGTATGTTAATTTTATATTGGATCCTTACTAAAAAGATGCATTGTTATATTGTAATGGTTTTTATATAAAACAAACCATAAATCGAGGTAAAATACATAATTTCATAAATTAGAATTAAAAAAATTAAAGCCTTAATAATTTGATCATGTATAAACAAGTTAATCTTTTTCTCTAAAGCGAATTTAAAAAATCTAAAATTTTACTTCGTTTTACGTGATGTGACAAATAGTTTAGTTCGATCCAAAAGGATAGCCCATAAGTATTTACTTACTCCCTCCGTCCCAATTTATTTGCAACACTTCGAACGACGTGCAAAATATCATCTCTTTTAAAATTACTTTAATTTCAAATTGGTAGAGTAATAAAAAGTAAAAATTACACCATTCAAAAGTATATGAAAAGTTCTACAAAATAAGATGCGACAAAAATATTTTATTTTATCAAATGGTCAACCAAAACGAGTAAACAAACAAAAGTTATCGAGATGCCAGAATAGTAATTGTGGCATTCTTTCTGGGACGGAGGGAGTATTATTCTCATTTGTTAATTCACAAGAAATTACTATATCTGTTTTAATTTTGATTACAATCTTCTTTTTTTGTCTGGTCTCTCGATAACTTTTTTTATTTTTGTGTTTTCATTGATTATTAAACAAAATACGGAATAATATATATTCCTATCACCTCTTATTTCATAGATTTTTGGAAAAAAGACTAAAGTAGAAGTAAAATATTAAAAATATATCAAAATAGGAGTTCTATATTTTTATTTCCAAAATATGAGTTAAAATGCATTTACATTATCAATCATGATCATGCACATTACGTAAAGTGCAGATGTACAGTGTTATATTACTACAGTGCGAACTCATATACAGAAAATAAAAACATGAAACTCTTAATTTCGTATTTTCTCTATATTTTAGTCTTATTTAGGATGATTTTTTTTAGATTTTTTGATGTAATTTTTTATTGTGTCGTTTTTATTTTTTATGATATGACGATATGTAAATAAAATAATTTTAAAAAATAGAATCTTTACCAAATTAGCTATGGAATATGTTTTTTTCTTCATCTTCTTCCAGGTCTCTTCACCAGCAATTACGGCAGTATTACTGTACTGCATGCAGAATAATTAGTGAATAATTACCGAATAAGGCAAAACAAATGGTACTGGGTAGAAGTCAATCCGGATTAAGGATAGCCCTAATTGTCGTCTTTGTCTAATCATTATTATTATTAGCTCCAAAATCCAAATCAATCAATCAGCAGGCAAAGACAGTAGTGGTGGTACAGAACACATCACAGACATCTGCAAAAAAAAAAAGAAAAAAACACCCAACTAAAAACGCGGAAATTGCAGACCTCATACGAAGCAATCCGCCATGGATGTCGCTCAGATGCAGAAACAGTTTCTTGAGTTCGTGGCTTATCTGGGTCGCGAGGTCAGTCAGTGGAAATTCCATCCATTTTTTCCCCCCATTTCTTGATTATATGTTTTTTTTTCAATTTAATTTCTTGGTCGGATTTTGAGAAAGGGTTTTTTTTTATTTATTTTCTTTCCTTTTTTTGCTTATGGGGGTTGAAAAAAAGGGGATCTTGGATGGTCAATTTGCCCAGCTTCATAGCCTGCAAGATGAGAGCAACCCAGATTTTGTGATTGAGGTTGTTTCTCTGTTCTTCGAGGATTCTGAGAGGATCATCAACCTTTTGGCCGCTGCTCTGTGAGATTCTTCTATATTTTGCATCTTTTTTCGATTTGTCCGACTAAAAATGGAATCTTTTTCAAGTTTTTTGTTTTAAATTCTTCAAATGTATAGGCAACAGCAAGTGGTAAATTTTAAGGAGGCTGATGCCATTGCTCACCAGTTCAAGGGCAGCACTTCCAGGTTTCCTTCCTTACTGTAGTATCTGCTTTTTCAATGTTGATTCATATGCCAGTTCTTCTGATGAGTAATGACTAGGGATTACAATATACTTACTCCGTTCTTAACTTGGAAATCGCTCGGAGTACAACAACAAACTCAGTAAAATTTACCCCAACTCACGAGTAGATAGACTGTTTCCTTCCGACCCGACTTGGAAAACAATATGGAATTGAAAGTAGAAGTAAAGAAATGAAGTGGGATTGTTTGTGCTATGATAGCGAGCCTCTTCTTTTCGACTTATTTTCAGTTCAACACTTTTCAGTTAGCAATTAAAACTACAAATCTACATTATTAGCTCAGAACTTTTCAATTCAGTTAAGTCGATTTGAGCATGAATAAAAGAACAGAAATTGATTGTGCAATAAATAAAACCAAGTCCAAGTATTTTACAAGCACCAAGCATATATTGTTAACCATTGTGTGATTGTTTTGTACCTGCCAGATGTTAGTTGTGAGGGATTTAAAAATGGATTCTCAATCATTTATGCAGTAATTTAACATTATGTAACCAATTTGTTTTAGGAATGTATCAATGAATTGAAGATGTAATTATTGGAACATGTGAAACATCATACTGCTATCAAGCATCTTATAGCTCATGAAAATGAAAATTTGACTCCAAGTTTTCTCTGACCTTAGCTTCTCAGAGACTCTCAAGTACTAGATTTCATAGACAAGGCCTTGTGTGTGAAACGGTGTAAGTGGGTGTCTATGAGAAGGTGGCCGGAACAAACTTGGAGGAACTATAACATGATTGTTTAATACATCAGGTTTGGATCAAGGGGTTTTGGAGGGGAATTCTATGAAGGCGGGCCTAGTCTCTATCTTGATAAATAGTTCCTCCATCCGGATTTAGTTATCCAGTTTCTAATATCTAAAAAATATAACTTTTTTATGAAAAGAGTTTAAAATGGCAAATAAGTCCGGCCTTCAGATGAATTTTTCACCCATCCATGTCAGCAATGTTCATAACAAACATCTAGTTTATATATGTTATGCAATACATCGTAAATTTTATAATTTATTGAACTTAGAAAGTGGACAGCTAATTCCGGACAAACGAAAAACAAGATAGTGGACAACAAAATCCGAATATTGAAATATGCGAATGCAAGTGCTATATATACAGTCTGTATCAATGTTTTTAGCGGGTATTACAACACTAGCCAAAAAGTGGGTCTTGGCCTCCCATTCTTTAGTTCATTATATTGGTTGTATATTATGTCCTGGCCATGGTCATTTCTGCTAGCTGATAGGCTCCCTTAAAAGATACAATATGTTTCATGTATGGTGTGCAGCATAGGTGCACAAAGAGTAAAGAATGCATGTTTATGTATGAAAACGATGTGTGATGCGGAGAACCTTGATGGGTAAGATTCGGTTACACCCCCTGTTGTGCCACACTCTAAAGATGCATTAATAATGGCATTGGTAACATTGTTAATTTCTGGTGTAGGAGTTTGCAATGTCTGCAAGTTATAAAAAATGAATACGCTCTTGTGAAGAGCCAACTCCAAATCCTTGTGAATGTAAGTTATTTTTATCCAGTATTAAGTCATTGCAACATCTTAGAGGATAACAACTTTCCTGAGCCTTCAACCATAGGCTGGAGCTGTTGTCTGAGCTGGTTCCTTGATATGGTGTCACAGCTTTGTTGACCCAATGTTCAGGAGTTCGATTATCACAGCCACCCACTTTAACACTATGTTTGGTTGAAGGATTTTGGAAGGAAAAGAAAAGAAAATGATTTTCTCTCATTTTCCTCACCAAAATGGGAAGAATTTTGTTTTCCTTCCACTTAGTACATTTGTCTTCTCATTTTCTTTTTCTTAGCACTTTTCCTCTCGAACCAAACTTGAAAAACTGTTTCCCACTTCAATTTCTTTTCTTTTCCCTTTTAAATTCCTTGAACCAAACATAGTGTAAATTATTATCGTCCACATTCAAGGCTCAAACAAACAGGCCTCACTTGCACGCGAGAAGGGTGTTATGTTAGTATATGCTCCCTCGATCCCCAAAAAAATCCTCTTTTTTTCTTTTTTACATCAGTCGGAAAATAAACTTCCCAAAATAATTATACATTTAATTGACCTCTGGAAAGATGCAATTGAAATCAAGAAAACCCAAGCTTTTGGACAGCTGATTCACTCTCAAAAGCTCTTCTCATAACATATAAATACACATATCATATTTCCCATTTTGCTTTTCATTTTTGGTGGTGATTTTGTGTGCTAAATAAATACTAAAATACACAGCTGGAGAAGCAAATCTTGGCTGCTGGTGGGACCATTCCTATGTTCTGAAGATATTTGCATTGATCCAAGCTAGGCTCTGTTTGGAGTGTTCTTTTTTCTTTTCTTTTCTTTTCTTTTCTTTTTTTTGGATGCAAACAAAGAACTCATCTAGGGGGCAAGTTTGAAGAAATTGTGAGCTTGAATAAGGCCTTCTGCTGGCATTATACTCTTCACACTCTGTTTCTCTATGTTATTGTGAATGGATGCCACTAATCAATTACTCTGAATATATTTTATAAACTGCTCTCCCTCCCTCCAACAATAATCTTCTCATTGCGCGTTACGATATTTGATTGAAGTTATTTTCAAATCATTTTATATGAAAGATATTTGTGTTACTGTGGAATTACAAAATAAAAATTACATATTTAAAGAGAATATTAAAAGATTTACAAAACTAGATGTGTCATGACAATATTATTTTATCAAATAGGCTTCTGTCATGACTACTATATATATATATATATATATATATATATATATATATATATATATATATATATATATATATATATATATATATATATATATATATATATAATATATATATATATATATATATATATATATATATATATATATATATATGGTGTGATAGAGATTCCATATGGGTTGTTATCAAACATCCTTATTTCATACCCCCCCTCCCCCACCAAGGGCATGTTTGTATTTGTTATGCTTACTGAACAAAGAGTAGATGGGAGTGGGGAGAGTTGCAGGCAGGCCACCCCAATCCTCCTTGCTTGGAAGGGTAAAGCAGTTGAATGAATATATATATAATTGAAAGAGACCTCACAACTAAAAATCTTACATAAATGCACCTAGCATGCATTACTTGCTCTCCCTTCTTTTTCATAGTACAAAACAACCCAATATAATCTCACCAAATATAGGTTCTGGGAGTGTGTACTCGGATCTTACCTCTACAAAGTGGAAATTATTAGAAGATATTAGAAGAATTTAAACGTTAAAAAGTTACTCAATTAAATGATCACCCAAATAAATATATATAAAAACTTTAATTTTGGATAAAAAATAATTTATTGTTGTTTGTGTTTGAGGTGGTATGTTATAAATTTAGATATATAATGTTATTATATATTTGTCATATCTAAATACATTTTTTAAGCACTGGGAAAAACTAGAAAGAGTTGGAAAGAGTTGAAAGTTAATTTTTCAAAACTAAAACAACATAGCCTAAAGAAAATGATTGAGTGGCTTACAATGGTTCTCTCTTCTTTTAAAAAAAGAGTAATAAAATCTAGTTTCAAAAATTAAAGAGTAATAATAGTAATAATAATGCTAAACATAATCTTTATATCTCCTCAGTGGCCCAACGTTCCTCTTCGGACGACCCGTTATTCCACTCGTGGGCTGAGGTTTTATATCTCTTGGGTCCACGTCTAATTGATCGGTATCGGTGTATTGTAACAAAGTTAATCAGTAAGTTTAGATTTACATTGTACTACCTTCGTCCCTGAATATTTGTTCAGTTAGACTTTTTTTCCGGACAATCGTTTTCAACTTTTGACTTATAATTAAATGAAATATATATTGTATATTAATTAGATAAAATACTATTTTGAAAATATTTGATATAATAAATCTAATAAAATTATTTCTATGTAAATATCTAATAATATTTTTAAATATTTATTTTATCAAATTAATAATGAAAATAAAAAATATAGTGAATGAAATTTAATTTTATGAATAGTAAATATATAATTTAATTTGGAACAGAGAGAGAGTACTTTAAAAAGAATATAACATTTATTTTGAGATAGTAAAAAAAGAAAGAGAAAAGTCTATTTTGAGATAAACAAAAAAAGTAACATGAGTAATGCTGGAGTCAGAAACAAAACCCTCAAAAAAAAATAAACTTACCATTTGTAAATTTAAGTTTTTAGTTTTTAATTATTTGAGACCATTATTTGAAACTACTATTTTACATATTTGGTCGGCTATAAAGAGTCATCCCATGTTTAAACAGGAAGAGAAGAATTTAAATATATACTCCTCCCGTTCTTGAGTATTTGTCCGCTTTTAATAGAAATTGGTAGAGATTGTGGGACACGTTTCAAAAAAATTGTGTCCCACAATCTCTACCAATTTCTAATAAAAAACCACTTTTACCTCTTACTTTTTCAAACCCTACCTATCACATCATACATTTTTCCTAATAATCTACACATCACATCATACTTTTACCCATCACATCAAGGGTATTTTTGGAAAGTCAACACAAAATTATCTCTCCCTTAATTTCAACTTTAGTCAAAATGAGTAACACTTTATGGAACAGAGGGAGTAGAATACTCGACATTTTTGTACACTTATATAGCTCATGACCCCAATTAAAATTTTAGGGACCCCAATGAAAAGTGTTAAATAAGAAAAAATGAGTAATGTGAAAAGTTTAAGTATTAATAGAATATAATCATAGTGTAAAATATTTAAAATGTCAAAAATAAAGTCTAAAATGAAAGATTAAAATTATATTACTATTAAACTAAGTAATTATAATGTAGCCCATAAATTATATTTTGTTAGACTTTTTTTATGTACTATAATAATTATGAGAAATTAAATTTATTTTTTTAACTGTTTTAAATTGCATATATATAAAAAATCTTTAGGGGAGCTGCCCCCGACCCCGTGTTATTTTGATAATCACGCTACCAAATAAATTGAATTGAAAATAAAGTTAGTCAAACTTCGTAAAACGAAAAGATACTTTTAGGACCGATGGAGTTACATATATTACGGTATTACCCCTTTGCGTGCGGGCTTCTAACATTTGTACCTAATTAAATCAAAGTAGTTAGGGTTAGTGCAACCGATCCTCATGCAGTCATTTAATAATGTTATGTTGAGCCATAATTAGCGGACCCAAACAGTTTACTCTGTGGCTTAATTTGTTTACGAGTCTGTCGTTCAAAATTACTGCGGAGTATTTCCTGATAGTAATTAGTAAACATTGACATGAAACAGTTACGGTTATTACCTTTTTTAAAACACTGTATATAAACAAAAGTCAAGTTGACCGATGAATATCACGCCATTTACCAAAAGAGAACTGTTCAAATTTTTTTCTTCAGATAAATAAATCTATTACATACTTCCTCCGTCTATATTTGTCCACTTTCATTTTTGCACACCATCCAATATATTTCGTTAATCCATTTTATTTTGTAATTTGTATATTAGAAAATTATAAAAGTTATATATTAATAATCTATATGTTAAGACAAATCAAACAAGATCACGCATGACTATATTTAGGCTTACACATTGAGAGAATTTGATGAGTCAAAGTGCTTAGATGAACAGTTTCAAAAGTCAAAAGTGGACGAATATAGTGGGACGGAGGGAGTAGTTCAAAAACTATTTTCATTTTATTATTTACATTGTCAAATTTTATTTAGTTTGTTGGATTAATTTTGTTGTCTGATTTGATAAAATAATATAGTCATGTCATCACATCTATTTTTGTAGATCTTTTGATGTAGTTTTTAGTTATGTATTTTTTTTAAAAAATTTTACATCATTTTTCATATAAAATAATATGAAAATAATTTTTATACGCAACGGGAAGATGATTTTTGGAACGAGGGAGTATTTGCATATCTAGGGCATGTTTGGGAATAGCGTTAGAGATTTGCGTTAGCGTTTTGGATAAAATTTTAACGGTGCAGATTACTTTGAAAACGCTAACACTGCCCGTATATAGCCTTTTCAGAACACTAACGCTTATCGCTAACACCCAAACAGACCCCTAATCATACTGCCTCCGCCCATAAAAAAACATGTTTCATTTTTCGTGCAACACTAAACACACTTCTATCTATATGACTATATCTATATTCTATGAGCATCTCATTTCTCCTTTATTACAATTAGAAGTTGCTTTGAGAATATTTTAAATATTCTAGATCGGGTAAAAAATTTTATGGATGCACAAAAAATAAAATAAAAACTTTTTCAGGGACTGAAGTAGTATTATGCATTATCTATTTATGAATTTTTAATCGATTAAAACACATAGAATTACCATCGAGATTCGAACATGTAATTTCCAATTTGAAAGAACTATCATGATGTCGTTGGACCATAGAAAAACTTTATATTTCTTACCTTTTGACTATTGAATAAAATGTGGAGCAGAAGTTAAAGTGGACTTGTGAAATGAAAATGTTATACTAACTCTATCCTTATACTAACTCTATCCCAAAAATTCTTCTCTTTTCTTTTTTTTGTTCTACAAAATCTCTTTCTTTTCTATAAAAAGCTATTTTTACCAATGCTAATTATTGACATATCTATCACATCAACTATTGTTACTAATAATCTATCTATCACACCTTGCTTTTACAAATCACATTTAAAGATATTTTTGGAAAGTCAATACAAAAATCTTTCCCTTAAATTTCTTTAAAGTCAAAATGAGAACATCTTTATGGGACGGAGTAAGGGGCTGTTTGTTTTAGCCTCTTAATGGTTCAGATGTCTGAATAGTTAAGAGATTTGCCTCTGAATGATTAAGTATTATACAGAGTCTGAATGGTTAAGACCTCTTATCTGAATTGATCAAACGTCTGCCTCTGAATAGTTAAGCAATATACTAGCTCTTAATGGTTCAGACCTCTTACTAGTTCAGCACTTAATGGTTCAGATCTCTTACTGGTTCAGCACTTACCTATTCAGAAGTTGTCAAACAGCCCCTAAGTATTTAGGACTAGACACGATACCACCGGTTCCGAAACTGGCAGTACCGGTACCCAATTTTTAGAATCAAAACCGGTGCCGTGTAGGAGCAGTTTTGATTTCGAACACAACCGTTTTGTAAATTGTTTGGTAAAACAGTTATATATATACTCCGTATAATTTATTCCACAGTTTTGTTGGTGGTAAATACTACCTCCGTCCCAGTGTTTTTGTCCAGTTTGACTTTTTCTAGACAAATTTTGATCTCCAATTACTCTCAATTTATATTGCATATTAGTATAATGAAATACAATTTTAAAAGTTCTCAATACGATAAATCCAATAAATTCATTTTTATGTTAAAATACATTATGATTTTTATTTAATTGAAGTTTAAAGTTTGTCCAGTTTGACTCGAAAAAATCAAACTGGACAAATACACTGGGACGGAGGGAGTATTATGAATCAACCCCAAACAAATTAAAATAAATATAAAAAACATTAAAAAAAACTAACCATGTATCAGTTCGAGTACCAAAAATTGAGAACCTGAATATTTACTTACAATTCTGGACCGCTACGCCGATAAACCGGAACCATATCCGGTCCTAGTTATATTTAGAGATATTCTCTACCAATGGTTATGATGTGTTCGTTTGACCACTATAGGTTTAAGGTTTGACTTTAATGCTTTAAAAATACTATAACATTTAATATATCGTTTTTAAATTTTACATATATCATTCAAAAATATTATCTAAAGTGATAAGGCAAATTAAAATATTATTTTCAAACCATGTCCAACTGTTGTAGAATTTCTAAAAAATATTCTACGGATCGTGCAAAGTAATATAATTCTGTCACTAATCAAAACTTAATTAAGTATTCACTAACAAAATATCAAATATTCTTTATTGGCTTGAGAAAGTATATTAGAAAAGAAACTCCAATATACAGAGTAATAGAGTTAATAGTATAAAAGAATGTGTGGTCAGAGTCATTAAATATTATGCCATAAAAAATCTAATGTTTACTTAGCAAACATAAATTCCTAATTCTAAAATATTATATTTTTATAATATATGTCTACATATAAATTAAAATATTATTGATTAACATATCATACTCCCTCCATCTAAAAAAATTCTTATTTTCTTCTTTAGGATGTCCCTAAAAATGAACTCCGAAAACTTTTAATGATTCAATATATTTCTCTCTATTTTGCATCACTTTCAATCACATATTTTCACTTTTTTTAACTTTAGACAAATAAAACTAAGAACTTTCTCTGTAGAGGAACTAAGGAAGAGAGTATTAGATACGGGGTAAAAATTTAAATAAAATAAAATACGGATGGTAAAAAATTGATTAAAGATATGGGAGAGAGGGTAAAAAGTAAAACAAAATAAGGAGTATACAATAAAGGTGAAATGTCCATCCTGCGAGCCTACATACCCCAGCCTGACAGAATTGTGAGTGGATAAATCATTATATAATCTCAATCAAGTTCTTAAGGAAATCGTCACATTACATACCCGATACGTAGAATGAACTATTACAAATAATGAAACTCATAAAATATCACTCTGGAGATTGGATTCTAAGATCAATTTCTTTCTTTCTTTGGAGTTTTTGAGCTACCCATGGTGCCCCATACCATAAATATAGGTTACGTGGCTATGGTCGTCCGCAAAGCTGGACACTGCTTATCTGTCACTTACACGCCCCAGCTTCGGATATCCACGTAGGCTCGGACAACCGTTTATCCCTGGAACCCATCAAAAACCCACAGGCAGAGTGCGAGTGACCATTTAACACTCACTCATCACCTTTCCTCTCCGGCGAACTCTCTCTCTCTTTCTCCATTTCTCTCCCCAACCCAATTCAACAAGAAGAAGAAATCCCACACAAATAATAAAGAAAGAAAGAAATCTTCAATTTCTTCATCGGAAGTTCAGATCTCATATTCTCTATTCGTTGCTCTGTTTCTTGAAACTCCGATCCGGCAACAATGATTCGGTTGTTCGCCGTCGTCTGTCTTCTGGTGTGGAGCTTCTCTGCGCTTGCGATTCTCGACCCCGTTGACTTCTTGGCCCTCCAAGCCATGCGGAAGAGCTTGAGCGACTTGCCCGGTTCTAACTTCTTCGATTCCTGGGATTTCACTTCCGACCCCTGCAACTTCCCTGGAGTTTTCTGCGACGGTGACAATGTGATCTCCTTGAATCTCGGCGACCCGCGGGCCGGGTCGTCCGGATTGACCGGGCAGATTGATCCGGCTGTGGGTAAGCTTTCTCGTCTCGCTGAGTTTACTGTGGTTCCGGGGAAGATAAAGGGGTCCTTGCCGGAAACTCTCTCGCAGTTGAAGAACCTTCGGTTTCTCGGGATCAGCCGGAACCTTCTCTCCGGCGAGATTCCGGGGTCGCTTGGACAGCTCCGGAGACTACAGACGCTCGATCTCAGCTACAATTTCTTCACGGGGAATATCTCTCCGGTCATCGGAGCTTTGCCCGCGTTGTCCAATGTCATTCTCAGTCACAACCGTCTCACCGGCGCCGTTCCTCCGTTTGTCTCTCAAAGCCTAGCCCGAGTTGACCTCAAGCACAACAACCTCTCCGGTCCGGTTCCGCCCAACGCTTTCCCTCAGTCACTCCAGTACCTCTCTCTGTCGTGGAACCGGCTGACCGGCCCGGTCGATCAGATCATAACCCGGCTTAACAGGCTGAACTATCTCGACCTGAGCTCGAACCGTTTCACCGGCAACATCCCGGTGACCGTCTTCAAATTCCCGATCACAAATCTCCAGCTCCAAAGAAACAGACTTTCCGGCCCGGTTCAACCCACCGACCAGGTTGTCATCCAGACCGTGGATCTCAGCTTCAACCGCCTGTACGGCGAAATATCTCCCCTGTTCGCGACGGTGCAGAATCTATACCTGAACAACAATCAGTTCACCGGCGACGTCCCGACGAGCATCGTTGACCGTTTACTCTCGGCGGGCATACAGGTTCTTTACTTGCAGCACAACTATCTGACCGGAATCTCGATAACGCCGGCGGCGGAAATTCCGGTCAGCAGCTCGCTGTGTTTGCAGTATAATTGCATGGTGCTGCCCGTACAGAGCCCTTGCCCGTTGAGAGCAGGGAAGCAGAAGACTAGGCCCACAGAGCAGTGCATTGGATGGAAGGGCAAAACGGGGAAATGACAGGTGTGCAGCAGGGGTATTATAGGAACGTTCTTATTATGGCCGTTGTGGTGGGGAAGACCATTCATTTATTTCTTAAATTTTGTTTTTTAACGTTATTACTCTCTATTTTATGTTTTATAACAGTAACATAAGAAGAATAAATAAAAACTATGCACATAATTAATGATACTACATCAAAGCTAATGAATTGCTATTAGATAGTGTCCATCTTCTAATTTTCATTATACACTAATAAAGTATTACTTTAATTTGTGCATAAAATTAATGTTTCATGTCTCTATATTTTTCATAATAAGTCTCTTCATCCGTCCCTAACCTACTTGTGTACTCCTAAAAATCAGTCTCTATCTGTCCAAATTGAAACTTCTCGTTTTGATCTCGGGTTCTTATGTACTCACCACCGCTGCCCCTCTTTGCCACAACTTTCGTTCCTTTGCCGATTTTGTGATCGGAAACATTTTGTTCGAAGAGCGATGGACAGATCTGGAAGCTTCACCACCTTAGAAGAAGAAGATGCAAGCAAGAGAGAGGGGAGGGGTGAGAAGAAGTGAAAATTACATTAAACAATCTATGATATTAGAGATGATATGACTATATGATTTTAAAAATTAAGCGACAAAAATAAGTAAAAAACCAATAAAATTTGATTTTATAAATAATTTTTGGAGGTGGAGTATTAGATTCACTGAGCCGTTGCCGTCATAGTCGGACCATAGCCTATGTGTCATGTCTGGTTTTTACTTGGCATATTGTTCTTGTCTTCCTTAAAACGATTTTTGGAACCCAAACATGTGGGGTCCATCTGTTCTTCAATGAAGTTACTCATGGAAGTCAAACTAATTGGGTCTTCCCAAACCATGATCACATTGAGGGTGAAAGAAGAAACACCTGAGGAAGAAATTCTAAGAATAACTTGATTAATGTCCTCTTTTGTTTTTTTGAGTATTTTTTTATTAACTTTTTGTTTGCGAATATTTATTTATTGACCATTTGATAAAAAATTAATGTATAAAATTGTCTCTTTCTCTAGTTATTTTTAATTCCATTTTTTTAAATAAAATGAGGTAGAATATCACTGAAAACTTTTAAACTTAAAAACTACATAAATAATTCTATAAAACGAGAAGTAATTTCGATGTACAGGGTATTATGAAATAAATTATATCATGAATTGTACTCCCTCTATAAATAAGGGGTAAATTTTCCATTCTAATCCGAATCGAATTTAGCTAATATAAGCCTACGAAAGTTCTATATTTCATCAATATTGTTCAGATTCCGATTTTAGTTCTTGGAACGTCAAAGTCGTTGGGGCAAAAACCCATCAGTTATCACCCCTTATCGGGAACGGGAAACCGTCTTTTCCTTTTTTTATTTTTAGTTTTTAACTGTTTTTCATTTTTAACTTCGATTTGTTTAGTTTTTATGTTTTTTTATTTTTATTTTGAGTTTTCTAGGTTTGTATCATTTAATATATTATATATTTTTGGTTTAGTGATTTTAATTAAAATAAGTGTTAAAATATAATATTAAAAATTTGAAGAGAAAAGAGGAAGGGAGGGAAAGCATTTCTATGGAAGTCGAAGGGAAGAGGAAGGCCAGGAAAGCTTAAACTGAGGTGATGTTGAGTCGGAAGAAAAGGAAAATGGGAAGAGGGGAGAGTACACCTGAAAGCCTTATAAACATGATTTTTATTTAGAAAAACTGATCGAGAATAATTTAAACTTTACCTAATCTTTTAAAAATAATCCAAATTTCCACTCTAATGGTTAATATTTTCAAGTTTACTGAATTTTTGAGCTTTCAGTGGCTGTTAAACTACTAAGAAATGGTTAACGAAAATCACTTGTTTTGCGCAACAAAATGAAAGTTGCGATTATTATTTATAAATTTTTTTTGAAATTTTTCCTTAAAATTTTTAAATAACTTTCTACCTTCGTCAAGTTTTTTTTAAAAAAGATTTGTCTTACCTCAACAAAAAATGAAAATAGATATAAAGAATGGCGAAAATGAGAAAAAAACTTAAACAATACAAAATTAATGAATTAAAAAGATACTTAAAGAAAACTAAACTCAAACTGATACGAAATATAACTAAAAAATATGGAGTGGAGGTTTCAATTGTTTTTGGCACTATACAAATGAATTATTAATGTATGATTTCCTCGTATTGGTAAGAAATAAAAATAAAAACAAAAATCAATAATTAAAAAAATTATTTTCGATCTTACTAAAACCCTAAAAAATGGCAATAAAAATAAAAAATTATTTTCTTAGTTCAACGTAATTTCATTTTAATTATTTCTCAATAAGAATTTTTTTATTCCTATAGGGTTTCGATAAGAATTATTTTTATTTCTTTTCTTTTTTCGTTCTCATCTTTTTACTAGTAAGATCGGAGGATGTAATACCTTAATACTTTGTATAGCGTCTAAAACATTAGAACCTATCACTTTGTTTATTTTTTGTTTTATTTCTAACAAGGTGAGGTTAGCTTTCATTGTTATTTTTGTATTCCTTTAATTTGATATGGCTTAGTTGTTTTTCTCATTTCATTTTTCTACATCTATTTTTATTTTTTTCAAAGGTAAGACTAATCTTTATTTAAAAAAAAGATAGAGGTAGAAAGTCATTTTAGAAATTTAAGTGTTTTTCTTTAAAAAATTAAAAAAAGAGAATTCAAAAAGAAAATCTCAATTTTTATTTTGTTGCACAAAACAGGTTCCGTTAATCAGACGTTAGCAACATGATGACGACTCATTAATTTTGATAAAGTTGGAACTATTATACACAGTAATGAAAAATATAATTATGTTCGAAAGACCGATTAAAATTGAGATTCTATTGAATAATTTTTTTACATTTATCTTTTTACTTCATTATTTTCACCCAATATTTTCTTTGCTTTCGTATTTAATTATTTTTGGGGGAGAAAGGGAGTAAAGAACAGAGTTTCCGACTTCGCCCAAAACCAACGCCATAGCCGGTCATTACTACAGCTCCGCCCCAGACTATCGACGGAAATCCAAAGCGCCACCGCAGGACGCCGCACGGCGGCAAGCCCCAACCAGACTGCAACCGCCAATCCGCGACTAGCCGACTGCGAAGTCCTCCCCCACACGGCAACATGTAATTTTTTTTGTTTAACCTGGTTTAGTACTTCAGTTTATAATTTATTGTTGATTTTTTGTTCCCAAGTAAAAATAAAAATGGAGACAAATTCATATTCTAATAGAGTAAATTGGGTTTTCGTTCTTCCTATTTTGATTGATTATCATTTAATATCCGATTACTCTGTTTTGTGTTCAACTAATCAACTAAAGTGAGTGGGTTGCTAAAACTAAAAACTTGAAGAAGAAGAAAAATTTGAATTTTGTAAAACTAATAATATTGTCATTTTTTAGAATGAGAATTATAGCTGCGTACAAATTTGTTACTCCGTATGAGACCACAATACAACCTGCCATCTTTAAATTATACTCCGTCTTAGGTATTCATTACTTTCGTTTTGTCATTTCATATTGCCTTTATAAACAAAATTCGAGGACGCTGCCCCCCCAGACCCCCGATACTATCGACGCAATCAGAAGGTACAATGTCTACACTTCATATGCTAGGTGTTTATATGTGAGCTTTATGTTCATATTTGTCAACATATGTGTGCGCGCATTCGTACATTACCACAAGAAATCTTGTGCTCCGTCTGTCCCAAAGTGAAGTTTATGCTTTGGCCTCACGAAGTTTAAAGAAAATGTTGAAAGTAAATGGTGTTTGGTGAAATGTGAATGATGTATGGTTTAAAGAAAGTGTTTAGCAATGCTTTTTTTTGTTAAACGTATTACATGTTCGCTCCTGCAATCAGGACAGTTTGTAAAAGACAAGTCTTGAGAAGAAGTGTTAATTCATTTCGAGTTAAATCACTTTCTGCACTTGCCCAGTTGAGCCAATATCCCTCAGATTCTTCGATCTTCTAGTTCTTCTGATGGAGAAAGTTCAAGCAGTGATGTCAACATACAGTTGTGGTTTAGTCCAAGTTTTCTCTGAAGATGGGGACTCGACGGAGAGAGCCCCGATTACATAATTCAGATTCTAGATGCATTGGTCAAGACTTATGTGAGTTTGGGCATGTTTGATGAGGCCATTGATCTCCTTCCTACTCACAACAAGGCGGGGGTTTAGTCCACAGTTATCGTCATGTGATTTTTTTGATGAACCGGCTCTTTGAGTTTGGGAAATTGGATATGGTTGTGGCTATTTATAAGCAGTTGAAGAGGCTTGGGTTCAACCCAAATGTTTATACCTGCGGAATTGTGATTAAAGCACTACGCAGGAATGGGAATTTGGAAGAAGCATCGAGTGTTTTCGGGGAAATGTCGTCAACCACAAATATACACTCTTTATTGCTGCTTTATGCCGTGCTGGAGATATGATCAAAGCTGAGGAGCTGTTTCACAACATGCTTTCGAGTGCATTACAACCCGATGTATTATATTAAACACCGTGGGCATTTCAAATTTTTAGAAATTCAAAGAATCGTCAGAAATTTAAGTATACATTTGAATTTAAGAGCTTCGAAAACAAATGTATAATACACACATTTTTCGCAAAGATGGCTCGGTTAATATACTACTCCGTATATTTTAATACGCCTTACTTAAATAGGATTCCATTTATAAAGATTCTAAGGACTTCCATAAAGCAACACTTGTCAAAAAGAGCCAGGGGCTATACCCCTTTAAGTTCGCTCTCAGGGGATGCTGCCTCTGAATTCCTACTTATTTAGGAATTTGTAATAACGTTGAAAGAATATAACTCTACGTACACCTTCGAACTCGTTAACAACATTTATTAAATATTTTGTCCAATCTTAAGAAATTTTAATGACATAAAATAGGAAATGAGACTAAAATCACGGATAAGTCAATAAATATAATTAGGACAACATTATTTTCAAAATACTTAATTACAAACTCAAAGATATCACGATACTTTTACAAGCATAAATGACATTATAAGGAGTATTATTGTTCAATTCAGATAGTAAATAATTGTGGGTTTATTGTATTGTAAATAAATCCAACATTTACTCACCATTATATATTCTAAAATAAAATAAAATATTACTCGATATTATGTAGATAATTATTTTTTTGTAGGTAATTATTTGTACACCGTAATTTTTTTGACATTATTATCTAACCTAGACTCCGAACTTACGAATTGGAATACCATTTTTCTCTATCACTGCCAAAACCCTTGTTTTGAGGTCTCTAAGCTCATTCTATATCGGTAGAATATCCTCAATTTCAGCGGCCAATTTAGCATATCGAGTCACAGAATGTAATACATTTTTCAATATTCAATAAAATATCAATCGATTTTGATTTTTGAAGCAAACGATTTCGAAGCCATACTATTTTTTTAAATGGAGAAAATAATAATTTTGAGATATCTAAGTTAATTAAAGGTTGATATATGTATGCCAAGGGTGTGGGAAGGTATACATACAACTCTGTTTTGTTGGTGAATTTATAGGAATTAATATTTTATGGTTTTTATCGCTTGCATTTTTTCATGTAGCCATAGCATGCTCCTATCAATTGCAAATATTATATTGCGTATTAATGATGGAGCACCAAATAATAATTTGCAAAATTTCACAAGAATATACACTTTTAAAAATTCGAGATTTTGCATAAATCCTCTCAAATTAACTTATTGACGTCGTTACTTCTAAATTTTCTCAGATTTCTGTTGCTTCTCTGCCATTGCATGGTCATCTTTGTTACTTATATACTCCCTCCGTTCCTTTAAACCCTTCCACTTTTGACTTTTGGCAAAAATAAGGAAAGTGTAATTTTGGTTGACTTTCCAATTTTGCCCTTGATGTGATGGGTAAAAGTAAGATGTGATAGTTTGGTTATTAGGGAAAAAGTTTGATGTGATAGGTAGGGTATGAAAAAGTAAGGGTAAAAGTGGTTTTTTAATAGAAAGTGAAAGTGTTTTAGGGAATTCAAAAAAAAAACAAAAGGGGAAGAGTTTTGTGGAACGGAGGGAGTATGTCTTTTGGCACTGAGTGGCAAATTAAGGTTATGTTCTTTTCAAGAGAAAAAGACTAAAGTATGAGTAAAACATTGAAAATATATTAAAATAAGACTTCCATGTTTTTATTTCCGAAATAAGAGTTAAAATGCATTTATATTACCAAACACGGTCATGTACATTACCAAAAAGTATAGTCATGTGCACGTGTACAATGCCACATTACCTCCACATTACTACAGTGCAAACTCCTATTTCAGGAATAAAAACATGGAAGTTCTATTTTGATACTTTTTCTATGTTTTAGTCTTATTTAGGGTGATTTTTACAGCATTAACTCATAACTTCCAACATTTTTCAACATTTTCCAACTCTTTCCAATTTTCCAACTACTTCTAATTTCTTCATACTTCTTCTAATTACTTTCAACAATGACTTTAAAAAAAACTATTTAGGTTTACTTTCAAATTATTATTATCTTAATAAAATAAAAAATTAAGTTAATGTCATAATTTATTAAAAAGTTGTGTCTTGGATATGAATTTTAGATACCATTATAGAGTCACACGTAGATTTTTAAAATCATAAAGTAATTAATTCATAATTTCCTTTGTGATTTTAACATTTCCGTTAAATATTTTTCTTTGAAATGTGTTCTAGTCAACGTTTTAAAATTTTGAATCGAATTATTATACACTATTTTATTTCATTAAGCATTACATAACTTTTAAATTTGCATACACTAATAATTTTTATGCAACAGATGTAGTATATGTTCATACATCAATTTAATACGCGAATATATATTGTGTAAAGTTAATATTATTTAATTTTTAAATGTCCATATGTCGGATGTATATTAAAAACTACATTTGTTCACTACTACAAAAAAGACTTTTTAAATCGGTTATTTTGACCCTTTTAAATCGGTTTATAACCGATGCAAAAGCCAGCGATGCAAATGCTCAGATAACTTTTTGCATCGGTTGTTAAAACCGATGCAAAAGCTTCTACATTTGCATCGGTTATTACCAAATAACCGATGCAAAAGGTTAGGTGCGCAGACTTTTTTTATTAATAAAAGAAGCAATTGCATCAGTTATTAGGTAACAACCGATGCAATTACTATCAATTGCATCGGTGGTTAACAAAGAACCGATGCAACTGCTCCCTTATTAAAAAAATCTGCATTACGTCGGAACAAATATGCAGCAGCAAGAGGAAAAAGCATTTCTCTAATTCAAAGTAGATTGAAAGTAGCTAGATACGCATTTCAAAAAAATTCTCAAAGCAGATTAGATTCAAAGATCCATGCTTCCAACGAACAAAAGAAAATAACATTTCTCAAATTCAAAAAAAAAATTGAAGAAGAATTACAATTCAAAATTGAAAAAGAATAACAATAATATAGAGTTACAGAGAGCGTCGCATTGTAGGGCTCCACCACCGTGTCGGACACCTTTGGCGACGGAAAAACGGAGAAAGTTAACATCATCCGGTCAGGGTACTCCTCCCTTATCTTCGATATCAACAACGTCCCCATGCCAGACCGGGTTCCACCACCCAGCGAATGACACACTTGAACCCCTAGAAACACAAACCAAAAAAATTAAACCATCAATTCCACTGCAATCGCTTCCAGGCACATCAGATCTAGGAACTCTTAAGCAAAAATACTCCATCAAACACAAACAAAAACGAGTTTATGTATATTCGCGCACCTTGGAGGCAATCGGAGTTCTTGGCCTCCTTGCGGACGACGTCCAGGACAGAGTCGATGAGTTCAGCGCCCTCGGTGTAGTGTCCCTTGGCCCAATTGTTTCCAGCGCCGGACGACTTTCCGAACACAAAGTTGTCATGGCGGAAGGATCTGGCGGTAGGGGCTGGATCTGACAGAATCCATGGTGCCAGGCTCTAGATCCATGACGACGTCGCGGGGGATATTGAGGCGCTCAAGCTGCAGATCGTTATAGTAGACATTGAGGGGCTCAAGCTGTAGATCGGAATCGTCCTGGTAGCGCGGCCGGTGGAGTCGAATACTTAGATTTGTGGCTTAAGTTGAATATAAATGCGTAAAGAGTACGCAGAGGCAAGTGGTGGCTTTTTTTGCATCGGTTAATACGTAGAACCGATGCAAAAGACTCTTGTACCTTTTTTAAAATATTTGGGTTAAAGCTTTTGCATCGGTTTTTAGAAAATAACCGATGTAATTGGTTATTTGCATCGGTTATTATAATAACCGATTCAAATAACAACCGGTTGGCGAAATTATTTACCATTAGAATCAGTTTTTGCGACTCCGATGCAAATGAGGCGATTTTTTTGCCCGATTTTGTACTAGTGGTTGCATAAAAATTCTCTATTGGAATTTTATAAAATAAAAAAAGATTAAAAAAGTAAAAAAAAATTATTTCAACATTCTTGAGACATACAAAAACGAAATATTAAAATTTTTTATGGCAATGAATTGACGCCTTTTATTATGCCCTGTTTTTTGTTTCTCTAATTATTTTAGAATTAGTAAACCTCTCCTAATAAAAAAGAACATGAATTTTTTTTTTAAAAAAAAAACTTAAACCTTTGTAAACCCTCACCCCTAACCAGAGTCCAAATAAATTGGCATCATTTTTATGCCTTTTTTTGTCTTCCTTCCTTATTTTGAAATAGTGAAATTTTTGCAAATAAAAATAGAAGAGTAAATTTCATAATTAATTCTTTAACAGAGGGTTTCCATATTTACTCTTTAATTATCAAACATTACTCTCGTAATTCTTTTTTTATGGATGTATTTCCACAAATTGTCCTTATTTTAACCTTTTGAATGGTAAAATAATATGAACTTACCTAGAATGATCACTATAAAAGACATGAAAAAGTTATTATCAGAGTATTTCTAAAGCACAAATATATACATTACATACACATAGACAAATCTATATGTTTATGGACTCTCCCAAATCCATATATTACTAAAATTAGGCTTTCTTTATAAGAACAAAATAAGCATATATAAAACCCACTCACCCGGTGGGTTGCTACTTCTAGATCCGGATAATTAGATCGATGACCCGGGCACGATGCCCGGGTCACGAACTTTCTGGACATGCTAAATTGCTAAGGACAGCTAAAGGATGGATATGGATGGATAAAATTGGTTATTTCCTCCATGAGGGTAACGAAATGGTCGTTATTGGGCAAGAAATAGAACCCAATGGTCGCCTCCTTTAGGAACAAGAGCCTCACATCTTGCCCATACTTCTTAAGTCCTTCAACATATGCCAATTGCCAATCTTGGGAAACGTCGAGTCCGGCCACGACGACCAGGCTCTTCGGAAAATCCAGACCCCCGAGGTTGATTCCTCGGGGCCCGAATATATTACACGCCGGGTGGTCCCGGTCTTCTCCTTTGGGCAAATAGGCCCTCCAGTACCAGTCACGGTCTTGGACCGTGACGAAGTACTTCCCATCCAAACGCGTCTCGGATTCGGTCCTCTTCTCCCCGCCAAACATCGGGTGCAGGAGTATGTTCCCCGAGACGTCCACGCCCGACTCTGCGGCCCGGACCGCGACATGGTGGGCGATGTTCCCGCCGGAACTGTCGCCCATCAGGTACACGTGGGCCCGCCTGTCGGGCCCGCTCTTCAGCCACGGCCGCGAGTGGGCCCAATTCAGTGCAGTCCACCCGTCGTCGTACGCGCACGGGTACCGGTGCTCGGGTGATCGCCTGTAGTTGACCGAAACGACGACGGCCCCACAGATCTTGACAACCCGACGGCAAAACGTGTCGTAGATCGCGCTGTTGGCGGAGGAATGAGTGAAGCTCCCGCCGTGGAAGAAGACGATCACGGGCACAATCTCGGTCGTGCTCAGGGGCTTCTCGAGCTCCACCTTGCCCCAATCCGATTCATCCTCCGGTTCGGGTCTATATATCCGGTTCAGCAGATTGGTTGCCCTGTCCACGACATCGAACGAGTAGACACCGTCCACCGGAATAGTGTTCGCCGGGACTTTCCGGTCGAGAAACTCGGCCAAATCACGGTTAAAAGTGCCATCTGCCCTTCTAAGCAAGTTGTAAGCAAGCTTGAAATTGGAAATCAGAATCCAAGTGTTGAGTGGAACAACCTTCTACAGAAAGGACACAAAAGAAAGAAAGAAAGAAAGAAAGAAACACATCAGTCAGAACCCAGAAAGAAAAAAAAACATTATAAAACTGTTTATAGTCACTGCTCAAATCTCCCAAGAATGGAAAACAAAAATCTTGAAGTATTTATGCATACCCAGAAACAGAAAGAAAATTGAAAAGCAAATTAAAAAGGCCGATGAGCAAAAAAACAGGAAAATGAACAAACCCAAGAAAGCTCAAATCAAGAATTCCTGAAATCGAGTGTAAAGATTCAATCTTTAAGGACAGATCAAGTCGTGAAAAAACAGCTTTCTTGAAAAGGGTAGGGTCGACCCGGGGAAACCAAAAACACGAATCCCCAAAATTAGGGAACAATTGGAGGTTACCTTGGAATCACTGGCGTCGACCTCGTTGCTTCCGGCCATGGCGGCGGTCGGAGAGAACCAGAACTTGGTACGAGATCAGGTCGGAGAAGGGGTCATAACGGATCAGGGGTGACAGCAGGGGGAGGTTCGGTTTGTCCGATGAAGGGACAGTTGGGGAAGATCGAAAAGTGCCGACAAGATGAGACACAATAGATTGAAAATTGAAGTTCAGGGGAGAGGAGGGAGGAGGGAGGAGGGAGGAGACTGAGAAATGTTGTGAAAGGGAGAGAGAAATTATAAAGGCTTGGGAGAAAAATAAAAAAGTATACCCTCCCTTCGAGTCTTCTAATACCAGTCCACACACAATAAATTTTGAAATAAAAAAAATTAAATTAAATTTTAATTACAACTAATTAATAACTTTTGTTGTTCTTGCTTCCTTCGAGTCTTCTAATAACTTTTGTTGTTCTTGCTTTTTTATTAGTATTTTAGATAAAATTTTAATGGAGTAAATTAAATTCAAACATACTAATGCTGTAACTTTTTGTGAAACGATAACGCTAATCTCTAACGCTGATGACAAACGGAGACGTTAACTTACAAAAATTGAAACTCAATTTAATTTTTGTGGTACTCTCTCCCACTAGGAGTATTTGTCCACTTTTTTGGTGAAAATTAGTAAATTGTGATTCTAAATTGAATAGAAATGATATTAAATATTGTTAAAAAAAATAATTTTATTAGATATATTATATAAAATATTTTCAAAACATTATTTTATCTCATTAATATAAAATAATATTTTATTTAATTATATGTCAAAAATTGAAAACGATTAACAGAAAAAGTCAAAATGGAGTATTACTTTCTTTTGACCAGTTAAACTAAGTCCAAAAATAAAAGGCGAGAGAGAGACGACGGGGGAAAGAAGGAAGAAGAGGGGAGGGGGGCAGAAACGACAAATGGGGAGACGGTCCAATAAACTGTTTAAGTGGGGCCTACTTATTCTAAGGTACTTGTAAAATCCAAACTGGTCTTATCTTTTTATTTTTTGGGGTTTGGTCTTTCTTTTCTTTTCCTTTTTTTTTTAAAAAAAAAAATAAAGATTCTTTGTTTGTTTTTGAATTGTCAAGTAGTACCTTCTTCACGTCTCAACTTTGTCATGTCCGCCACTCTTACTTGAGTATACGGATGTTCTGATTTTCCAAAGGATGTTTGGGCTAAGATATTGTCATATTTTATGGGTAAAACAAAAAATTTGTAATCTAAAATGGCAACTAAGATTTAGTAATTATGATTCAAAAAAATGATTAATTGTTTAGACTTAGGCTACGCGGTGTGGATGTAAGTCGAAGGCCCAACGGGAAGTTGAGGTGGCCCCAATCTCACCCCGGAACACCGCCACTTCTTTCTGTATTTTAATCGGCTTCTAATATTGATTCCTAGCATTAGTTAAGGTTGTATACTTTTTTTATATACGCTGTCATGTATTTCATTAATTGTTCAGACTTCGGCTACCCAGTATGGATGTAAGTCGAAGACTCAACGGGAAGTTGATGTGGCCCCAATCTCGCCACGGAACACCGCCACTTGTTTCTGTATTTTAATCGGCTACTATTATTGATTCCTAGCATTAGTTAAGGATGTATACTTTTTTTTATATATGTTGTCATGTATTTCATTAATTCTTAAGTATTACAATTAACTACTCCATTATTTAATATGCTATCAGAGCTAAGGTCTCTCTTCTAAAAAATCTAGCCTCCCTTCTTTCACAAACCCTGCGCTACCGCCAGTCTTCAACATCGACGCTCGATCGCCATATATCATGACCTCACCATCCACTATCCCTCTCCTCTGATCTCCAAAAAATTATGAGTGTGCCTAGCAATCATTGTCCTTTATTCCTCTTTTTCTCTGTTAAAAAAAACTCATGTGCATGGACGAAGAGCTGTAAAACTACATTTGTCTATATTTCTTCTCGAATTCGAGAGCAACAAGTGATAGAAAGGCAGAGAATGACCCAAAAAGAAGAAAAAATAAAACTTCTCGCCATCGCTCCCATTGTCAGCACCCTACATGCACTTTCAAACCGATTCATCACAGAACGAATATCTGTCTCTCTACTTCTAACAGACTTACTAATGAAGGCGTTATCTTCTCCGCGGTTCCACACTCGTGTTTCCAAGCTTCCACTCGTGATGCGAGTTCAGCTTAAGAGGGATGTAAGACAATAATAATTATCACTATTATGATAGTATTTTTATTTTAGTCACCTTCTATTATTGATTCATATTTTTAGTTCTATACCTTATCATGTATTCAATAGATACAACCACATTGCTAATCTCGTCGTTTCTTGTTATTTTCTCTTTTGATACTCTAACACTCATCTCTAGTGGACAACTGAGCTACTTTGAATCTAATTTATTGACTACTTGCAAATGGACTTCTCCTCCCTAGGAAATGAAAGGATTGAAAGTCTCAACACCTTAAGGAACACGAATCGTAGGGTAAGACCTTCCATTCAAACAATCGAGCTATATGGCGACAAGACATTTTCCAAATGAACTTTTAGATGGACACTTTAACAAATGAAGTAGACTAAAACTGGTTTTGATACCACGACAAGGAACCAAGTCAACCAGAAGCTCAAACTTGTGATCATGACATAGGAAAGTTTTTTTACTCTGTCCATAAGAAACATTTTTAGTCAATTAAAAAAATACGAAGTATGATATTTTTTAATGATCATTTATAAATTTTAATTCCATCAAAAAATTTAAAATTTTAATTAATGCGAAGTATTAATGACTTCAAAAGGATGAGCCACATCTACGATGGCCTCCTCATTAATGAATTCAAAATACTACGGATCGGAGTAGAAGTTATTTTAATACAAAAATGTTACAATCTAAAATTATGCAAATAATTTTATTTCAAAAAAATCACTTCAAAATAGGATTAAAATATAGAGAAAATAACAAAATCGGAGTTACATATTTTTATTCTATAAATAAGAGTTTGCACTATATATGGAAATGTGGCACTATCCATGTGCAACGAAACTTACGTAATGTAAATGTTCATGATTGATAATATAAATGCATTTCAACTCATATTTTAGGAATAAAAACATAGAACTCTTATTTTGGTATATTTACAATATTTTAGTTATACTTTAATTTTTTTCGCTTATTTCAACACATTCCAATCATTTTATCAAGTTTTTTTTTGGTGGCTCTTTCCTTTTCTTTATAGCATTCAACTTTATGTAAGCCATAAAAGAAAGTAGGCATTACTTATTATGGAAAACCGAAATTCTGGTAATGAACATAACATGGGTAAAAGCAGTTCTAAAGCATTTGCCCTATAGTATTAGAAATGGAAACATATATATACTTTTGAAATCAATATATGTGATAAGGTAAGATGTTTAGGTTAAAAAATAGTGTCCCTTACATTATCCAATTCAAAAACCTAGAAACAAATTTGGATAATAAGAACATCCTTTTAGTTATCACGTTTTAATAATATTTTAAATTAATTTTAAAAAATAATTTTCATTAGACAGACTTATAAAAAACCTAAAAATGTTGCCAAATGTACATTATGGCCTTGTTTGGAAATAATATTTTTTAAAAGAAAATAATATTCTTAAGAAAAATTTGTACTAAATAGGACTAAAAATAAGTCATTTCTCAAAATAGGACTTAAACTTTTTTATTCTCTAAATAAAACTGAATAGTGTCTAATGAGAGAAATAATGTCCAGTGATGGTGGACATTTACTTGAATAATAAATAATGGATAATAATCAATGATCCTACATTGGAAAATAAAAACACGTGATTTTATATTAAAAAAAGCATTACCTTTTAGTCTTATTTCGGTAAATTTCCTCCTTCTTAAACTACAAACAAAAAAACAACGCCACTATACTATAAGTCTATAACACATGTTTTGCCTTTTCCGCCTAACGTGCGGCAGCCTAATTTTTCTCTCATTTTTTTTTATTTTCAAAAGTAGTCCCACTGTGTTTGTCCACTTACCTTTTGGCACACCATCCAATGCACTTTTTTAATCTATTTTATCTTGTAATTTGTATATTAAAAAATTATATATTAATAATCTATATGTTAAGACGAATCAAACAAGATCACACATGACTATTTTTAGGCTTATACATTAAGAGAATTTAATGAGTCAAAGTGCTTAGATGAACATTTCCAAAAGTCAAATGTGGACAAAAACAATGAGACGGGGTAGTATATTTCAATTTCCT